>CAUYON010163122.1:0-85126 GCA_963573935.1 Arctocebus calabarensis | reverse complement strand
AAGAAATGCTCATTATCCTTAATCATCAGAGAAATGCAAATCAAAACTACCTTGAGATATCATCTAACTCCAGTAAGATTAGCCCACATGATGAAATCCCAAAACCAGAGATGTTGGCGTGGATATGGAGAAAAGGGAACACTTCTACACTGCTGGTGGGAATGCAAACTAATACATCCCTTTTGGAAAGACGTTTGGAGAACACTCAGAGATTTAAAAATAGACTTGCCATTTGACCCTATAATTCTTTTACTTGGTATATACCCAGATGACCAAAAATCACATTACAACAAAGATATCTGTACCAGATTGTTTATTGAAGTCCAATTCATAATTGCTAAGTCATGGAAGAAGCCCAAGTGCCCATCTATCCACGAATGGATTAATAAATTGTGGTACATGTATACCATGGAATATTATGCATCCTTAAAGAAAGATTTTCCTCTTTCATACTTACATGGTTGGAGCTGGAACACATCCTCCTTAGCAAAGTATCTCAAGAATGGAAGAAAAAGTATCCAATGTATACAGCCCTACTATGAAGCAAATTTATATCTTTCAGGTGAAGGCTACAATCCAATTATTGCACAAAAGGACCGGGAAAGGGGAGAGGGAGGGAAGGGGAGGGAGAGGGTGGGGGGAGAGAGGATAAAGGGTGAGAACACACTTGAGGTGCATCTTTGAAGGGTCTGGAGAAAACTACTAATTGCAGAACACAAATGATTTCACACAGTAATGAGAAAATCTCATGAATGTTATGTCAAACAGGCGTATGAAAGTATCTCAGATTGTATGTGATGCCCACACACTGTATCCCATGATTGAACTAATGTACACAGCTATGATTCAATAAAAAAATAAATAAATAAAAATAAAAATAAAAGTGGGCAAATGATGTGAACAGACACCTCTCAAAAGGAGACACACAATTGCCCAACACGTATATGATAAAATGCTCAGAATCACGAATCAACAACAGCAAATCAAAACCAGTGAGATTTTACCTGAGTTAAAAAGACCGTTTTTGAACTGACAAAAAATTATAAATGCTGGAGAGGATGCCGAGAAAGGGGAGCCCTCAGAGACTGTGGCAAGGCCTGTTAGTACAACCATCACGGAAAACAGTATGGAGGTGCCTCACAAAACTGAAAATACAACTACCATGTAATCCAGTAACTCTGTTACTCTATATACTCCACAGGAAAGAAAATCCATGTATTGAAGAGATAGCTGCACTCCCGTATACACGGAAGCACCTTCACACTCTTCACAATCGCCAAGACGTGGAATGAACCTACGTGTCCATCCAAGATGAATGGGTAAGGAAAACATGCTACATACATGTGCAATGACATTATGCTAAGTAAAACAGGCTGGCAGAAAACATTACCACATGTTCTCACTTACGCGTGGGAGCTGAAAAACCAGAGCTCCCGGGAGTGGAGTGTAGAACTGTGGGTACCACAGGCTGAGGAGGGGCCAGGCAGGGAGAAGGCGGTGACAGGTGCACTTCTGCAGTCAGGTGAGGAGGGGCCGGGCAGGGAGAAGGCGGTGACAGGTGCACTTCTGCAGCCAGGTAAGAGATACTAGTTCCAGCGGATTGCACTTGGGTGATGATGGGTAACAGCAATGTATTGTGTATTTTCACAATAAAATATAATAAAACACAAGAGAAAATTATGAATGTTCCCAACACAAAGAAATAATAAATGTCTGAGGTGAAGGATTTGCTAATTACCCTGATTTAATCACAACATCTTGTATGCATATATCAAAATACCACACTGTACTCCATAAATATGGATAATTATGTGTCGAAAGCAATAATAAATTTAATTATTTAACTTGATTTAATAATTAATTTAAAAAATAAAATTTTCCAATTATCTCATTTATCCCAGCATCCCCAAACAATAAATCCTCAGGAATATATCTAAATTAACATGTGTAAGACCTCTACAAAGAAAATGTACAAAACATTAGAGAAAGAATTAAAGAAGACATAATAAACATTGATACATGCCACAATTAGGGAGTGGAAGACTCAGTGTTCTGAAAGTGTTTTTCAGGAAGGCGACAGGCTGATTCTAAAATCTGTACAGACAGGTGAAACTTACCAAATGCAGAATATAAATGTCTGTACACAATAACTTAGAAAATGCCATGAATGTTATGTCAACCAGTTCGATGAAAATATTTCAGATTATATATAAAACCAACACATTGTACTCCATGATTATATTTATGTACACAACCATGATATAATTAAAAAAAAGGAAAAAAAAATCTGTACAGAAAAGGGGAAAGAATAATGAAGATGGTCTTGAATAAGAAGACAAAATCAGAAGATTTACCATATCGGAGATCAGGACTTAACTGCAAAGCCATAAGAAATAAAGATGATATTAGCACGAAGAAAGAGCTCCAGCCCGGAGGCAGAGTAGCAGCTCTGAAGGCAGCACACACACACCTGTCTGCCAATCATCTGGTGCAGAAAGGACCCTAAACAGCACTGGATCAAGTGGCATTCGTATGAAAACAGAACCTAAATCTTGTCCTCTCCTTCACACTACACAGAAAATTAACACCACATGGATCAAAGACCTGTATTTGAAGGGAAAAAACTACGTGATATCTAGATGACAACGTAGGAGATTATTTTACGGATTAGAATTCTTCAGTAGCAACCTACAATCTTTAGCCCTAGAAGAGCAGACTGATAATTTGACTTCATTAAAAATTAAGAACTTCTACAACTTAAGAAAACAATTGTTATAAACAGGCCAAAGGCTTGAATAAGGACTTCACACACACACGCACAGCACTCATGAGCCCGCTTTCACAAGATATCCAAATTAGGTTCAAGGCAGGTGAAACAGGCATGTGAGACAGAGTTATTGTAATTATTTTCCCCATATTTCCCTAATTTCATTCTTCACAGGAGAGCAACTTTGTGCGTTTCAGTTAGAAACGAGTGATGTCTTGTTTGTGGAAAAGGAGACAGCACAGTAGCTGTTCCTTTCTGAAGTCATACGGCGCATTCACGAAATCGCCTCAAGGAAACAGCACCCTCTTTTCCAAAACGTGTCATACTCTTGACTGGCACTCTTCCAAGCCGGTGTTTGTGGTAACTGAGTGACACGGAGTGAGGGGACGCGATCGGGCACTGCTGGCTCAGGGCTGGCTCTGCCGCTGCTGGCAGGATGATCTGGGTAAGGTTCTCAACCTCTCATGGGCACAATAACATCTTTATCTCAAAGACAGTGAAGGGTTACATGAGCTGAGCAATGTGAAAACACCTGCATAGATTATGGCACAGAAGTTTTATGTGTACACGTAGAGAAGAGAGACAGACAGCTTTCTGAATCTGGAAATACTGCCTGCATTAGTTATTTCCATAATTTAAAATCACTATTGTTTATTTGTTTCTATTTATGAAGAATAGTGAATATTAAGAGCAATGAATGCATGCTCCCAAAAGATGGCCATTTATCATTTCATGTATTTGGGTGTCTGTCTGGACATCAGATAGAGGTTAACTACAATGTGTGTGGTGCCTCTTACAACATATTTATTAGAGAAATGCTGAAAACCTATTATAGGAGGAGCAGTATCTAATAATCAATACAATTATCATACCAAATCAGAGAGAATCTTTTTGAAGAATTACCTTGGTAAGAGTGGATCAGAGTAAAGCAATCAACTAAATTGGCCTTACATGACAGCACAATCTTGAGGGGAAAACTGACAGTCAGGAAAAATTTCCTGACTGAAATTTCTTCACCTGAGCCAGAATCCCTGTGACCTATGTCCTGACATTATCTTTGCAAAACAATTTCCTTGCCTAGAATGTTCCTTCTCATATCCCTGCCCAGAAAATTGTTACTCGTCTTTTGAAATCACATATTCATCCAATCAACGTTTAAAAAGCACTGAAAATGTATGAAATGCTTTGCTGGGCACCAGGAATAGAAACTGACCACGTGCTCATGTGCCCAGTCTCTGCAGGAACGTCCCTGCAAAGCCTCCCCAGCGCTGCTCTCTGCCCTGCGCTTTGACCTCTGAGTGCACAGGTGCACAGGTGGTACCACCTCTGAGTTCCTAGGGCCATTTCCCCACCGGGTGGGGGGCACCAGAAGACACCAGGCTAGATCTGTTCATCTCTTCTTCTTCAGAGCAGCTTGGAGTCTGACACATAGTGTGTGCTCAATAAAGGCTTTCTGAATGAATTATTCCTTCTTCATGAGGTTTTGATACAGTTGAATCTACGGAATGATTTTCTTAATGAATATTAGAGAAATGAAACAATTATACTCAAGAAAATTACATCTTTTTGATACATTCTTCGTTGTTTTTTTCTTATTTTATTAGCATTTTATTAAAAGTCCTAGCAGCAGCTTTCAAAATGCCGGGAAAGATAATGTAAATTGTTCTTGAAAGGATGAATAGCATTGATATAGGTGAAATGAAGCCTGATTAGTGTTTTCTAGTTTGAAATTATGAGAATCTTTGAAAAAATGTAATGAGCTTCCATTTAATTGGAAATAGCTATGTGTATAAATGATTTAATATACCAAGGCATTTGTTAAGTTTCTATTACAATCAACAATATTCATCCAAAAAGATGAAGTGGTAAAAGGCATTCACAGGATTTATCTTCACAACACCAAAGTATGGTACATCTTGCAAATAAGGGTAACACTGCTTAAAAACACTCAGTATAGACCTAAAAGTGTCCCTAGGTTCGTCAAAGCATGCTGAACTGTCATTGGAAAAATGAAAAAGGAAACAAGAAAACATTACTTGTGGTAAGAAAAAAAAAGGGGAGAAGCAACCAATCTTTAAGTAAGCATAAATATCTCAGGAACTATAAAGCTAAAGAAAAACAATTCCTATCTACTTAGTTTGAACTCAATGAAGTACTTTGCCTTTAGTCATCTTGTTAAAAATTATGTAGAAGAAAACTGCAGAGCGGAAGCACAAAGGTACCTACTTGGTCTGGTGCTTTGAGCCTTTGAGGTGGGCGTGATACTGTTCTATGGAGTTCAGGGAGACACTGCAGATGGTACATCTGTAATTGCGCCTCAGACCTGTGGACAACAGACAGACCTTGTTAGCCGCGTCCACCTGTCAACTATGTGAATGAACCCAGCGTCCCCAGAAGTTCAGCATCTGAGAGGCCGTCAGGTCGACCTCACCCACAGCTCTTCAATCCCTCCCTCCAGAGAGCAGCCGGCAGGCCCCTGAGCGGGGGGTGCATAGGGACATCAGAAGCAGCTCACTCTGCTTCTAGATGGCCCAGAGTGTGAGAGCATCCGTCCTGAATTGAGGTAAAGTATTTCTGGACATTTTCTAACTCAAACAAAAGAGCATTATACTTTCCCCTTAAAGCATATAGACATAGTTTGATGCCCTCTCTGCAATGAACTTTGAGATTCCAGAGAAAACTGTTCCCATTCCCTTCTCAACTCCCTTCACTTCACTCATGTATGTTCCACTTCTAGGATCATCTTATAAAATGTAACACCCAGGAGATGGATAAAATATATCAGGCTGGTTCATATGGAGTCTTACTTTTCACCAGGGAGTTTAGAAGACAATATTCATCCAAGTGTTCATTGATTTAAGTAATTCATTAATACAGAATCAAATTTAGACCAGAGTCTAGGCATCCCAAGATGAGCAACGTGTTGTTCTTTGCTTCACAAAGTGTAGTGAAAATATTGACTGTTTCAGCATGGAGCCCTGACCAAGTCACCCATGTGTAACATCTATCAAGTAAACTTTTATTTCCTTCACCTTTTTAACCTTCCTCCCTGCGTCACTCAGCCCTGAATGAACCAGAATCCACCCATCAAGGTAAAAGAAGAAAAGCAAAAGCCTCAGAAGGAAAAAAAGCAGAAGCTCCAGACAGAGACAAAGGGAGGAACCTTCCACCGTGGGCAGCGCACACAGACCTGAGCTGGCGGAGGGGAACTCAGTCTCCATCAGTTCTGGAGATATTTACACGTTCTCTCCATCCTAGAATACTAATTAAGGAAATGGAGAGTTCAGATTTATGAATGTGCAAAGAACTGTTTACTACTTAAAAGTAAGTGAAAATTCATTAAATTGTCCTAGTTTCTATCCAAAAGTTGGGAAAGAATAAACCCACAGACATAGTCTGAACTGGTGAATGGAAGACGAGAATCGAGTTACTTTCCGATCACATCAAATCCACCAAGTCCTGTGAACCGTATGTGACATGTGACAGTGATCCCAGAACCACGCTCGTGGCCACACTTGTGGACAAAGAGTAGGGCTTCCTGGAGGTGTCCAGACACTTTGCAGAGAAGCCTATTTGGAACCGATGTGGTGAGCTGGGTTGTCAACTGTAAGAACTTATTTTGTTTCAGTAACATAATTAGGCGCTGACTTGACTAATTGCTCAATTAAGAGTTATTTTAATTATGGGGAAAAGACCTACAAAGAAACCGCAAATATCTGGGATCTTCTTAGGGAACAATCTAAGAGACCCACCACTTTCTAGACACAATCCACACATCTCAGTTCCCCCAAGCAACTAATCTTGAACTAACGTAAGTAGAAGCATCCTCCAGCGATGATGGTGAAATGCAGAATCCCAGCAACAGTATCTAGAAATTTTGACACCATGAGCCTTAGACGGGGCTTGGAAATGCACAATGATTTTAGACTGTAACCCTCAACTCCACTTGACAAAGAACTCTCAGAAAAATTACAGTCCTTTTGAGAACTTGGATCTGTCAGAATAATACTGGATCTTATTTCCCAAAAAAAGCTATTCCATAAAAACAGCTGTGCTTACATGATCTTTCTATTTCACAGGTATGCATAATTCAGAAAGATTACCTGGTTCCTAAACTCAGAGTCTGTAAACTCAAGACCAGCATGCTAGCTGTTTGAATGCTTCTGCAGGCCTGACACATTCTCCTCTTTTATGCATGGAATCAAAATATGAAAACCAGCTTTTGGCTTTCTCCCTCCAGACTTCTCTATCAATTTTGTCATAATAAATGGTAACTACTATTCATTAATATATGGGACTTCTTTGGACTAATCAAAGGTCCCCTCATAACAGATTGGGGTTCAGCTTAGCAATGGGCATAAATATTTATGTTTTAAAATGGGCAATTTTTAAAGAACTCAAGCAAATCTTTAAAAAAGACTCTGATCTGGTGCTTTCCATAATAGTTCTCATGCTCTGCAGCCAAGCAGAGGCGTGGGCAGGAAATGTTTGGCACTTTATTCCAATGTGAACTTTGGGGATTATAAACTGGCAAGGCAATGCATATAAACAAGAACAAAAGCAAAGAAGGGGCAGAACAGTCTCCCCCACACATGACACTGTGTCCTTGGTGGGAACTTAGTGCTTTATTAATGCTCAGTTGAAATCCTAATTACTTTGGAATTATGTGGCTCTGTTTCTCCTTGCAGAACTAGAGAATCTTATTATTAAACCACAAATGCTAACTTTCTCATTCATTTTCAGCACACTACCACATGAAGAGTATTCTAAAACCTTTGTGGACCAAAGGGCTCTTTCTGCAGGGTTGCCTGATATATGTTAGAAAAGTACAGTCCCTGTGTGCAAAGAGCTGACAGATAGTTCCATTGGAGAGAGAAGTCACAGATGCAATTAGCAACGTTGCAAGGTAGACCATTAAAAGCACCACAATGAGGACAAATTGAAATGTTAGAGGAACTAGAAGGCTATTTCTAATTCAAAGGATATAGAATAGCTTGAAGATGCATCACTTTTGTGTTTAAATTTCCTAGCACAATGTTACCAAAACAGATAGTCCTGAGAAGTTTAGCTGTATGTGACTACCTGATGTGTCTTTTCAAGTCTGGTAAAGCTAGATATCCCTATGACATCCATTGTACCTATTCTACATGTATGTTAAAGAAACATCACTGAGCCTTTATTGTGGTGCCAGATATTCTGCAGATGTCAAAAATATAGGAGAGAATAAGACAGAGTATGTTTCATTATGGAGCTCCTCCAAGAGAAATATACGAGACAGGCAAACTGAAAAACATGCTTAAAGGCTGGGAAAGTGTCACATGGGAAGCAAACAGGAGAACGAGGGAGAAAATCAATAGGAAGAAGGTGATTTGTAGATAGGATGGATCAACAGAATTCTCTGAAAAGTATGAGATGAAACCAGGGATGGCAGCCTGTGATGTGAATAACAGGGAAAGTCTTTCAAGGGAGTGAAGAGCAAGGATAGGAGGCCAGACTGGAAAAGGACTTGAACAGAATGAAAGGCGTGGAAGAAAACACACACAAAACCCTGCCTACCCAAAATTCTCTGTCCAGCAAAAATGTCCTTCAAAACTAAAGACGGATGAAGAACACTCTTAAAAACTAAGAGAAGAGTTTGGCAACCAGTGTGTACTACAGAAATGCTTCATATCCGTCTTCAAGTGGAAGGAAATGACACCAGACGTAAACTCAAATCTATAGGGAAAATATGACACCAGACATTCTTCATGTATGTATCTATCTTTTAAAATTCCTCTTATTTGAAGACAGCAAATAAGATAAAGCAAAAACGATAATATATTGCACATTGCAGTATTCATGATGTACACACATGTAAAGCAGATAGGAGCAGAAGCTCAAGAATAGGTTGGAGCAGAACAGTGCTGTTGAGAGATCATATTCACGTGTAATCGTACAATATTAACTCTAAACTAACAGTGTAATCCCTTAAAACAACCATTACACATACTTAAAGAAAGAAAACCAAAAAGCATATGGAGAAAATAAAATATAATAAAGAGTATTTGACTCACCCCCTCCCCCCAAAAAAAGGCGGGAAAGAAGAAATAGAAAGATAGAAAACAAATTCCAAATGACAGAGCTAAATTCAACCTGATTGAAAGTTACTTACACATAAATGGATTAAACACCCCAAAGGCCAAAACTGCCAGATTGGGTAAAAAGCGTGATCCAAATACACACTGAATTCAGAAAGTACACTTTGTACACATATAAGTCTAAAGTAAAAAGACATAAAATACCACGGTGATACGCCATGAACACGGTGGGTTTGGGAAGGTAGGAATACCTACACTAATATCAAACACAAAAAACTTCATGGCAAGACATTTTTACCAGGGATAAAGAAGATGTTCTGTAATGATAAAGAAGGGACTTCAACAGGAGAACCTAACAATTCTAAACACAAGTTAGCCAAAACTAAAGCCTAAGAACACCTCCCAACATCTATTAAAATTAAGACTTATTATATGCATAAATTTAAATGTGAAAGCTAAAATTATAAAGCTTCTAGAAAAAATATAAAAGAATATCTTCATAAGCTTGGAATATGCACAGATTTCTTAGGAAAAAAAATGTATTGATCATTAGAAGGTGACAAATGGGATTTTATAAAAAGTAAAGGCTTCTACCTGTAAAAGACACCATTAGGAAAACAAAAAGGCAAGCCGCTGCCTGAGGACAAAGTGCTTGCGATACACATCTCATATGGGACTTGTTTGCAGAATATACAATGAACTCCTCCAAACTGATAATAAAAAGACAATCGTTCACATGAAAGCTAATAAAAAAAAAAGACGGTCTTTCTTTTATAGACAATAGATCTATCAATCTATTTGTTTAAAAGAACACAATATTTGATCAAATATGTCACAAAACAAAATGTGAAAATGTGTTCAGCCTTATCTGTCACCAGAGAAATGAAAATTAAAAGAACAATTTACACCATCTCACACACATCACGAAATGTAACACCAAGTAAAATAACCAACCTCGAGCGGCCGTGTGGAACAAGTGAGATCTCACACACTCCCCAGGAGACGGCGGGACTGTACGGCTACTTCTGAAAACCAACCGACGCCTCTCATAAAGTTAAACATACACCTACCCTGTGACTCATGATGTCCAGGAGAAGAAATTCTACCCCGAAGGAATAAAAACATACTATTAAAATAAAAAAAAAAGATTTGTACAAGAACATTACTAGCAGCTTTATCCAAAATTGCCAAAAGTGCAAAAATCACCAAGTGTTTATCAACACAAAACCTGATCAACAAATCATAGTATATTCATGTAATGGAATAATACCTAGAAACTAAAAAACATTGGGTGATGAATGCAACAATATATGAGTTAAAGGAATCCCCAAATCGTACCATATAGGTAAAGCAGTTGACAGACAGGGGCACAGGCACTAGTCGCCTAATTAGTCATTAGTCCTGGGGTCAGGAACCACAGGGCTGATGTGTATTAACAAAATTCAGAACAGTGTTACTTTGGGGATGATAGAGTAATGACAATGTTCTGATCTTGATTTGGGATGGCTGTTTCAGGGTATCCTCATTTACCAAAATTCACTGTACTGTGTATTCAAGATCTGCACATTCCTCTGAATTTAAAACACAAAATGCCAGAGGGATGTGGTTCTACACAGAAACCTCAGCCAACTAGAAGCTTTCCTTTAGTCAGTTTCTATTCTCTTTTACTCACTTTCATTATTTTGCTTTAATAGAGAATAAACTTCATATTTAGACTAATGCTTTTATAACCTTTCAACACTGGAAGAAACATCCATGTAGGTTCTGTATTATAATGTTCACTAAAGTTTTTAAATACAAAAGTTTAAAAAAAAAAGGCATTTGTTTTTTAAGTATTTTCTTCCCCATTAAACATCCATTAAACAAAATATCCCTTATCTGGATTTGACATCTTCTATCATTAAAACTAAAAAGCTAACACTATGGCATACAAAAGCACTCCTGTGCTTACTTTACCCTTTCACTCATCTACTTTTTGCAACACCATTAAGAGTAGATATTTATACACGGATTTAACAGATGAGGAAACCACGGCACAGGAACGTGCCTAAAATCACCAAGCTAGTACGGTACTAGCTGTTTTGAGTGGTGCCTTCTGGCTCAGGACTGCGTGCTCTCCCCACACACAACGCCCCTTTGACAGGTGTCTAGAAGAGAACCACAGAGGCACGGCAGGCTCCACAGACCACCCAGTCCAGGATCCACACACTTGTCCACTTGACAGGTACCTAGAAGAGAACCACAGCGGCACGGCAGGCTCCGCAGACCACCCAGTCCAGGATCCACACACCTGTCCACTTAACAGGTGAGAATCACAAATTCCAGGTCTCATCCCCAGATGGCTGTGATTTGGTCAGTTTAGATTAGAACATAGAAATCTAAATTCTGTATAGCTGCAAGTTTGGAGGAAACCATTCATGTACCCCGAAACCCCATGTGGAATGTATGAATCTGTTACGTTTTCGACAAGCAGAACTGATTTCTGTATCTGCCCTGACACCACTCACCAGCAGAACTCCCTGCATTTGGAGGCTGTTCTTTCGTAAGTCCAGCTGAAGTCTGCCCACTGGCTTAAGCTGTGCTATGTGGGGGCCCCAGCACAAGTTTATTCCCATTTATTCAAATACATCAACTACTTGAAGAAAGTTATTATGCGCCCAAAGGCTCTGTTTACCAGGCTGAAGGTCATTAACACTTCACTGTGTTCTTCCCCGTAATGCGCACTCGTTCCGTCATCTCTGTCACTGCCTTCTGAACATTTCCTGTTTGTTGATGACCTCCTTAAATTCTGATCCTCAAACTGAAGGCCAGTTCCATTAGTGCAAAGTAGAGAAGGAGAGTGATAGCCTTTTTGCACCGTTATTTCTATCAATACCTTTAAGGCTTTGTATATAAATGTGAACCCTGACACCCTGTAAGGAATCTATACTCATATTGAACCTGCTGTCAATTCTCCTAAGTGTTTTTTACACAGGTCTCTGCTGAGTCTTCGTTTGCTCTGCCTTTATTCCTGGTTACTTGGCTGTTACTATTTGTCCCCATTGGATTCCATCTCAACGAGTTCTACCTATTCCTCTAGGACAGCAATAATTCAGCTCTTGTGTCAATTATGATTAGTTGGTAGTGGCCGCCTAGGGTACTCTGAAAGGATGACGGCCCCCACCCAGCTGATAAGGAAGGGACACCATGGTCTATTAGCCACATCTGTCCCTGGTGAGGGCAGGGCGCCAGTGGTGTGCTTTTCCTTCCATGCCACACCACTCCAGCATGCCGACACGAACTATAGAACACACCAGCAGACCGGGGTGTCATCGCCACATAGGAGGCGTCTAATGCCAGGGGGATGGTTAGGGCACCTATGGAGGTGGAGGAGGTGAAGGGAGGAAAGTCCAGGAGACCCAGGGAGCGCATGGCACAGCACCACAGCACCGCTTGTCATACAACCACGTCTGAGCTGCTCTCCTGCCTGATGCACGAGGCAGGAGCCAGGACCTCACACACCTCTAGCTTCCTCAAGATCCTGGGCCAGGCACCTGTGCAGGAGCCAGTGCAAGAGCCAGGACAAGCCTGCAGGTCCCCCCACCCCCTGGGTCACTGGGGCTGAGGGCACTGAGACACGGACACGGCCGCCAGCCTTGTCTTTGAATTTCTCTACCTCTCCACCGTTTTTCTTTCCTGGCCGCAGGCCCAACACTGGATGCAGAGAAACAAAACAAAACAAAACAAAAGCAAAGCAAAGGAAACCAAACCAAACCAAACCAGTCTTAGGTAGACTGTCTCAGCAATTCTTATAACTGCATAAGGTATAATCCCTATAAACACATTTTTTGCTCTTAGTCCTCATCAGTCTTTCTGGTTTGCGCTCCTCGTCCTGCCCCAACTGATACAGAATATAGAATTTGGTATTAATAGGATCAAGGAAGTCAAGACACTAAAGCTTTTCTAAGAGGATGAAAGGGTTGTTATTATCACATTTAATCCTCAAAACAACCTTATGAATAATATTAGCTTTTTTGACAGATGAGAAAACCATGGTTCAAAGACACTAAAATCATAAAGCTACCAAGTGGAAAAGTCAGATCTGACTCTATTTGTTTCTGATTTTAAAATTAGTTACCTTAATACTACACTAGGGCTTTTAAAACAAAGATAGGAGCTAGGGCGAAGAACAACAACCCTTTGTTTAAAAAAAAAACAAAAACAAATCCACCTTATTTTGAAACTCATTTGTGAAACAGGTCCAGCATGGTGCTCGTGTTGAAACGGGGGTTGAGGGTCTGAACAGCGATCAGCTACCCATCAAGTCTTGGCACAGCACTTAGGCCGGCACAGGTAAGGGGCCGCCACAGTCTGCCATGTTACCCTCATAAGGATAACGTGAATTTCAGTCTTCCACGATGGCCACGGACCCTCCCCGGAGGGTTATCTGAGGAAACCTCACTAAAATGTTAAAGAGCCTGTATTCTGTTATTACTCCATGCAGCAGACTTGCCAAAGTACAGGATATTTAAATGCTTAGTTTTCTGAATTCATCCCGCTGCCTGCAGGCATAGACTGTAGGGTACCAAACAGTCAATTAAACAAAGAACACACATTTTCTAAAACAATCCTTCCTTTTTTAAAATAGTATATATGCAAAGCTTTGAAAATGGAGTCAGGAAGCAAATGGCTTTGCATCTTCAAAAGCTGTTTCCAAACAAATAAAACCTAAAGCGAGGGAATAAATTTATTCTCAGTAATTAAAAGACAATTTTAGCGCTGTGGGATGCCTGACCCAAGAAAAGGCTGGAAAATCATCACCCTGCTGTGAGATTTCAGAAGGGACAGAGTAGATCATTCTCAATATTGAAAGAGCTGTTTTATTGGAAGAAGGTTTAGATATATTCTCCCTGGCAGGGGATAAATGATAGATTTTATACTTAGAGCAAATTAGTCCTTATACAACTTTTGTTCCAATCTTGGAGGTGGTCACCATAGCACACTGCCAACTAAAGCAAGGATATGAACTTTATTTTTTGTTTTTGCATCTTAATTGTATATTAAGAAAACGGAAATAGGCTTGGCGCCTGTGGCTCAACAGGCTAAGGCACCAGCCACGGACACCTGAGCTGGCAGGTTCGAATCCAGCCCGGGCCCACCAAACAACAATGATGGCTGCAACCAAAAACTGGCCGGGCGTTGTGGCGGGTGCCTGTAGTCCCAGCTACTTGGGAGGCAGAGGCAAGAGACTTGCTTGAGCCCAGGAATTGGAGGTTGCTGTGAGCTGTGATGCCACAGCACTCTACCCAGGGTGACAGCTTGAGGCTCTGTCTCAAAAAAAAGAAAAGAAAACAGAAATAGACCCACTATGAGGTGACCTATTCATTGTAATAGTATGCAAGTGAATTTTAACCATTACATTAAACAGCAACATAGAGGGGAAATTTCTTATTGGTCTGGGTTTAGAGGTGATGCAAATTGAAACTCACAGAACACAAAATGTGCTTTTTCTTTAAGTCCCATGGTGGTGCCACAGATCTCAGTGGATACAGACAAGCTACTTAGCACAGCACGGCAACTTTTTATGTAAAATGTTTTCATAAAATTCATTTTTTCTAGAACACAATTTTTTCTTTTTGGATTTATTTTTAATTTTAGATTGATATGAGGGTACAAAGTATTAGGTTTAAATGTTTGCGTTTATCAGGTAAAATCCCTGTTGTAGTTGCCTCCCGCTCCCAGGAGGTGTGCCATGTACCCTTACATCATGCCCATGAGGGGAAGCTCACCAATCCGCTTCCCTCCTCCCCCTCCCCCAACTTGAATTGAACTGAATTCCTCTCCTGTGTGGGCATGTATTAGATCATCTACTGGCTTCATATTAGTATTGAATACATTGGATACTTGCTTTTCCATTCTTGAGATACTTTTAGTAAGAAGAAAGTGTTTCAGCTCCATCCAGGTAAATACAAAAGATGTAAAGTCTTCATCTTTTTCTTAAGACTGACTAGGATTCCATGGTATCCATATACCACAGTTTATTAATCCATTCATAGGCTGATGAGCATTTAGGTTGTTCCCACATCTTGGCAATTGTAAGTTGAGCTGTGGTAAACAATCTAGTGCAAATGTCCTCAGGATAAAATGATTTTTTTTTCTTCTGGGTAGATGCCTAGTAATGGGATTGCAGGATCAAATGGAAGGTCTATTTTGAGTTCTTTGGGGAATGTCCGTATTCCTTTACAAAGAGGCTGTATTAGTTTGCAGTCCAGCCAACAGTGCAAATGCATAATGTGATTTTTGAATACAGATTGCCTCATGCCTGAAATGGCTTATACTCAGAACACCAAGATGTGGATTATGTCATCAAGTCACACAATGGGTTAAATTAAAGCTTAAACAGTGGCTTGTTACTCTCTGGGGTGGTAGAGAGTGGTATACACAGAGGGTGCCAAAAAATGTATATGCACTTTAAGAAAGGAGAAAATTCTATTAATACTGTAATACTGAACATATACCAATAACGACAGATGAACGCAAGCCATGTTGAGCACCTCCTGTAGCTGCGGAAGTCTAACATGACTTGAGCATTACAATTTTAATAGTTTTTCCTTTCTTAGTATGTGCATACATTTCTTTGGTACCTCTGACAGAGGCCTGAAGGAGTAAGCCCAGAGTATGCCTCTTCCCTCCTTGTCTGCTCTGCAAGGGCCGCTCCTCCAGTCACTTCTTCCCAAGGAAGATTCTTGGCCCCTACAATTTCCTGTCAATAGTGGTGACAGGTCCACAGCTCTCAAAGAATTATGGTATTTTCCTCTTAGCTTCATCTGCCAAGGATAACAGTGACCGTCTATAGTGACCGTCAGTTCTGCTGGAAGTCCTAATGCGTCTTTATCAACCTTGGCGCTGGAGCTGCACCTGCTGCCTGGCCAACCCAGAGGCCCAACTCAAGAGCAGCGCTGGCAGTGATTCTCAACAAAGCTAAAAAGGTGGTGGCCAAAGTATCAACTGTCACTGTCTCCTTCTCATCACTCAACCAATCAGACTGTGTTGGTGCCCTCTTTTCCTCTCTGTCGTTCAAATACAAGTTGGCTGTTGGGAGCTGAGGTATAATCTTCAGAGTCCTTCCAGCTCTTTGGTAATCCTTCTCCCCTGCTTGAAGCCATACATTACTCTCACGGTCAGTCTTTATCTGCTTTCAGAAGCCGGCTGGCCACAGGCTCTGTAAAGTTTGGCTGAACGCTGTTCCCCTGCATCACTGGTCTTTTAATAAAGATATTTGAAATTATCTTCAATGTGAGAAGAAAACACCTTTAAAGTTGTTGGCCAGTTTGGGTGGAGAGAGCTTTATGAAGGCAGTGGCCCTGAATCACCTGGAAGCAGCCAGAAGTTCCTTTTCCACCTTCCTCCTCTGAGCCTTCCTGACGGGGGTGCCCTGATGCCTGGTAGCCCTGCTGTGACTTTCAAAAGTGATTTTTCTGGGAACACATGACAGGAGACCTCCAATACAATTATGCCAGTGCCTGACTTCGTTTTAATTTACAACGTAACAGAGAATCCACCCCAATGGTTAATATTTGGAAAACAAAAATGTTGTAAGGAGTTTACAAAATGACTATACTTCAATAATTTCCAATTATATTTGGGCCTGAGATGAGCAGGAGACAAAAGAAATCAAAGAGTAGAGCACCAGCTACAGGTCATTTTCATGGGAGGACTTCACACTCCCCCATTTTCATCCTATTCTTACTTGACTCTTACGTGTCTCCCATCCCTGAACTGGAGATGACTTTACCTACTACAGAGTTGACATAAAAATTAAATGACTTAATTAATAGAGGCAGACAACTCAGAAATGAACAAAATACCTCAATAAATGTAAACTTTATTACTTTAAATCATGATGGTCCTTTGCTTTGGACAAAAAAACAAAAAACAAAAAAAACACCTAACTCATGAGTGAGACATTTCACAGTAATTTAATATTTTGGAAAAAACACTCATTTTGGCATTCTCAGGCATATTCAAATTGTTCTGGAAGGCTGCCTTCTCTACAGATGCCATTTATACACATCTCAACAGGTCAGATACATCCTTATACACTAATCATCCTACATTTGCTTGGCATAAAGTTGAATGGAAAATTATCTCTATTCTTCATTTTAAAAAGTTTTTGAAAACATGGAAGGTATGGCATTATAGGAACTGCTTCTAAGAACATTGTTGACACAGTGGATCTCAACATATTTTGCCTGCTTTGTTCTTAAATTGAGTGATTGAGGTTATTGAATAGGTAATTAGCAAATTTCATAAATTAGATAAAAAGGAAAAAGCACCAGGGTATGTTGGAAGTCATGCAATTGCATGTTGCTGTTTTTCTTGTTTTAAGGAGAGCACTCAAAGTCCATCTGAAAGACTGTTCTCTTTTTTCTTCTATCAACACCCTTTGCTAACAACACCATTTGCTCTGTAGCGTGGCTGTGAATACCGAGCAAGCAGCAGCTTGGGTAAGAGTGGCAATACCCTTGTAAGTGTTTGAACTGATTTCCTGGCAGACTAAGGTCTGATAAACCCAAACAGAAGACATATAAATGCAGACCCGTGTGTGCGTATGTATACACACACGGACATGACTTAGTCATGGTGCCTGACGATGGGTATGCTCATAGCATGAGGCGATCCTGCTGCTGTGTGACCATCCCAGCGCACTCACGCCGCCCAGATGGTGCCACCTACTGCTCCCAGGCCACAGACCTGTACAGCATGCGCTGAATACTGTAGGAGACTGTAACACAGTGGTGTCTGTGTATCTAAATATACTTAAACTTAGAAACAACACACTAAAAATATGTTGTAAAATATATTTAAAAGTGGTACACCTGTATAGGGTACTTACCCTGAATGGAATTTGCAGAATTGAAAGTTGTTCGGGGTGAGTCAGTGATGAATGAACACGGAGACCTAGGTTTGAGATCTCTCTGAACACCACTGTGGGCTTTATATACACTGTACAGTTAGGCTACACTAAATGTATTACTATGATTTTACTTTATTTCAGAATAATATGCAGGTACAAATGATTAGGTTACACTGTTTGCATTTGGTAGGTAAAGTTCAAGTTGCATTTGAGTCTTTTATCCAGGGGGTGTGCTGTACACCCTCACACTGTGCACAGTAGGTGAGAGCTCACCAGTCCCCCCTCCTTGCCTCTCCCCTTCCCCTCCCCCCTCCTTGCCTCTCTCCCTCCCTCCTCTCCTCTCCCCCTTCCCCCCCCTTGAATTGTGTTTTTCTCTCATGCAGGCATATCGTTGTTTAATTGATTCATTTCATAATACATAAAAATATTTTTTCCTTCTTCAATAAGCCTGTACTCATTATATATTTATTTTACAAACTTTTAAAAACCTTTTTGACTCATAACATTTAATTCAAACACACACTGTACAGCTGTGCAAAAACATTTTCTTTCTTTGTATCCTTAATCTATTAACATAAGTTTTTCCTATTTTTCAAATTTCTCCTTTTTTTTTTTTTTTCACTTTTTAAACTTTGTCATTAAACTAAGACAAAAACACACACATCAGCCTAGGCCTGGACAGGGTCAGAATCGCAAAGACTCGTCCAGTGGTAGTTCTTCAGCTCCATTCTACCTTACAGGACCAGTGTCATGCAGCCCACGAGTGTCTGTGCTACACTGCTGAATCCTCTCTGCTCTTCATAGATGTGTATTTTCAAATCCACCAGTTCCCTGAAATTTATATATTTGAAACCCCCAAACCAAAAGAGTAGCCCGTGTTCCCAGTGGAGGCAGAACAAGGAAATGTCTGCTGTCTCCCTGAGATGCAGGGCACAAGGACAGAAAGAGACAGAAAGTGGGGGGCAGGAAGCTATGGCTCTGGGGCCAGCTGGTTGGACCTGGGACCCCAACTCTGGCACCCGTTAGTGGGGTGGCCTTAGGCTAATCACCAGGCTTCTAAGCCTCCTTGTCTCTTTTGTTAAAGAAAATAGAAAATATCAGAATGAGTTGTTTTTAGAATTGATGGTTATACTCTGTATGAGATATGGGGACGGCTGGGTAGATGGACGGAGGGGTAGATAGGCAGATGGACATATGTCCTCAGGAGCAATAAGTCAGTGTTGGCCAGGCCGGTGTGTGGGGGTGGGGAGGCCTTGCAGAGGATAACCATGGTGGACAGAGAATCAAGAGAGCACGCAGACGTGTGCACACAGCGCAGGAGGCCAGGACTGCGTGAGGACTTGCAGGCCGCCAGTGGCTCTGGCTTTTGATCACAGTGCATAGACAGCAAGCCACTGGACAGAGTCACTGACAGGGTCACGCTGCTGCCTGCTGTGTTGAGAACTGGCTAGGGAGTGTTTGTGTGGAGGCCAGTCTCAGTAACGCAGATTAGAAATTACAGTGGCCTGGGCTAGAATGGTAGCCCCCAAATCACTTAAAGCCAAAAATGAGGCTATAATATCCCCTTCTCTGCCATCCTTCCAAAAAAGAAGAAAAGCAGGAGAAATTTGACTACCAAAGTCCCCATGTCTAAAACCAAGCTCTCCCGCTCTCCCTCTCCCATCCAAAACTGCCCCTCTCCCAGAGCCCTGCACTCCATTTCCAGCCTGCAGGCACCAACATTTCACTGTCTTTCTCAAATCCCTTTTCAACCCCTCCCAGGCCAGAGTCACATTCTCATCTGGATCTTCAGAATAGATCCAGAGTCTATTTTTACTGTTAAAATAATTGCTCTAATTGTTGTGGAATAAGCAGAACACACAGTCCACTGCCTTGACCATTCTTTTTTTTGAGACAGAGTCTCACTATGTTGCCCTCAGTAGTGTACTGTGGCATCACAGCTCAGAGCAACCTCAAACTCTTGGGCGTAAGCAATTCTCTTGCCTCAGCCTCCCAAGTAGCTGGGACTACAGGCATCCACCACATGCCTGGCTATTTTTTGTTGTTGTTTTTGTTGCAGTTGTCATCGTTTAGCTGGCCTGGGCCAGATTCGAACCCTCCAGCCTTGGTGTATGTGGGTGGCGCCATACCACTGCGCTACAGGTGCCGAACCTGCCTTGACCATTCTTAAGAGCACAGTTCAGTGGCCTGGCCTACGTTCGTTGCTGGTGCAACCTTCACGACCCTCCAGCCAAAGAAACTGTTATTCTTCTTCCATTCATCTAAACTGCCGGCTTCCTCCCCCACTGCCTGGTGGCTGCCATCCCACTCTCTGCTTCTGTGAATTTGATTACCGTAGGAACTCATGTAAGCGGGATTATATAATACAACGCAGGATTGTGTGACTATTTTACTTAGCACGTTGTCCTCAAAGCCCATCCTTGGCGCAGCACGCATCACAATTCCCTTTCTTTCTAAGGATGAGCATCATTCCTCTGTGTGTACAGACCTGAGTGTGGAGTGTGTCTGTCGTTATTCTCTGATGGACACTCACGTTGTTTTCGTATTGTCACTCCTGCTGCTATGAACATGGTTGCATACAATACCTTTCCGTTCTTTGAGGTCTATACCTCAATGGACTGCAATTTCTGGATCCCCAGGGTGGAAATTCTGGATCAAATGGATCCAGAACATATTCTCAACACCTCTGCTGCTACCACGTTAAGTACAAAGGACCAAAGTCTACTGTGTGACATCTGAATCACTGTGCTTGCCCTCTGCCCGAACTGACCTCCCTCTTCTACTCTTATTTTCGTTCCGACAACCCTCCACACAGCAGTTGGGAGGGGGGATCTTGCTAAGGGCTCAGTGTCTCCGTGTAGAAGCCAAAATCATCCCTGCGGCCTGTAAGTGCTCTATCTGGATGATACCCTCTCCTCCCTGGCTCCGCCCCCTCCATACACCTGCCTCGGGGTTGCACTTGCTGCTCCCAGAGTCTGCTCATCTCCCCTCATGTGCTCCGCTTACCCCAAGCTCCTTCCTGATGTCCTTCTAATGTTACCTTCTCAGGGGAGCTTTCGTGACTGCTCCAGCTAAAATGCAAACCTCAACTCTACTGCCTATGACTCTCCCCCATAGCGCTTAGCACCATGCAGCATATCATATATTTCACTTTTAGTGAAAACATTCTAAAATGCTGCATTAAAATCTAACATTCAGAAAGAGAGATGTTTTTCTCTCTTGTTAACTCTTCTACCTCCAAGCCCGGAGGAGTGTTTGACATACCCAGGTGCCCCATAAATGTTTGTACGGATGAATGGATGAACAAATGAAATGAGAGCCATTAAAAGGTAATGCAGACAAGTTGAACTCTGAAGAAATGCTTAATCTTTAGAGAAATACCCAAATGGTTCTTTCTTCTTGGGTTACCTGGATGGGAAAATTCATTGAGCTGTTCTGTGAGATTGATGGCAATGTAAAACCTAAGTGTATGGGTGAGGCAGCAGTTTCAAGAGTAAACACAGGGTATCCCCAAAGTCACCATACATAGAGAAATGGGAAATTGTAACTAAATGTACCTTTCTTTACAAGATACCCAGTACAAAACTGCAGTAAATACATGGTGACTTTGAGACACCTTGTATGGTGTCCTCCTCCTCCCACCAAGAGTCTAATCTGCCTTTTCAAAAGGAAGTCTTAGAAGGGGCAAAGACCATGTGCATTTTTACAACTCCCAGAGTTTTGTGCTACAGGATTATCCATAGTTTGGCAAGAAAGAAAAGACACAATTTAGTGGAGTTTTTTTTTTTTTCCTCGCATGCCAACATCAGAGTGATATTCTCATTCTGAACAAGAACCCAATGCATAATGTATATTTTAAAGGGTACAATGGATTTACTTAGGAATTATATGAGAACATGTATGGGAAAATCAATAAAATATTAGTCTTAGAATTCAATGACATAAAATCCTGACAGCTGGAAAGTACCTCATTGATGCTCCCATTGGCAGTTTTAGGTGTTAACTATCCCCAGATGCTTGGATCGTTAATACGGTTTTTCCTCACCAGCTAATACGAATGACTGATTTGTAGATAACAATTACAAGCTGTGCAGAGAGGCAAGTTTGACTGCAAAATAGTTAATTGAGTAAGGCAAACAAATACAGTCGAATCAATTGCAAGTTCTAAATTTAAGGTTTTCTGAACTTCTACAAAGGCCTGACATTGACCTCTACTCTGAAATACTTCTGAAATGAAATATTAGGGTCTCAGATTCCCTCACTGCAATTTCTTTCTCTCCTCTGCCTCGTGGCCCACCCCTTTACACTTTATCTAACACTCTGCCTTCCTGCACCACTTGGTAATAAGTCTGTGCAGAATAAGGAATGTCGGATTCATTTACAAACTCCCAGCAGAGTGTCAGGCACATAGTAGGTCTTCAATTTAGGTCTATAATTAAGGTTAATTAATAGAACTCTAATTGTTAAACATATATACATGCATTCAAGCACACACACATTAATATTAATACATATACACGTAGATAAATCTAAGTGTAGACTTAAACATCTTCACTGACTTTCGCAAAGTTGAAGAACTACATTTTCTAGGTAAAACTGGAAAACTTGACCAAAGAAGGGATTTCCTAGTATTCACGGGGTCTTCTCCTCTAAAAGCCAAGCTTCTTTTCTCCATGGTAAAGACAGCACATGTGATGGTAGGTCCACCTCCCGGCAATGGCCGCCTCCTCTGAACCCAAGATCTCAGACCTGTAGGAAATGGCTGAGCGGTGTGAGCAGCTGTCCCTGCCGGGCCAGGCCTAAGGCAGGTGGGAGGGTGGGCTGAAGATTCTAGAAGGGGGAGGGGGATGGCACCTGTGTCACTCAGCCCAGAGGAGTTCCCAGGTCCCTTCTGCCTGTCCTTCCTCACAGTGCCCGCATCGTCCCCTGGGTTCTTTGGACTGTGACTGTCCCCACTAACCACGCCGACTCAAACTCTTCTTGGTCCTAATCCATCCAAGCTCATTTATCCCTGAGCTTGCATTTTCCCATTTAAACTAAAACTGCTTCAAAGCAGCAAGGGCACCAGCCCTCCTACAACCTCCCCAGGGCCCGCGAGCCCCACTCCGCCTCCCCTGTAGGATTGAACCGTGCATCAGTGATGGGCAAGGGGCCGGCCGGCAATGGAGGAAGCTCTTTTTTGCCTTCCTTCTGCAAATTAGATACCCCAATCTGCAGCTTCTCTGACATCCATTATTCCTCTTAAGTCGAAAGTCAACAGGAAGATAAAATTTCTCTGGCACTCAGATACATTATTCTGACCTCTTTTCTGGCCTGGGCTGTGCGACTTCTGTTTCTGAGTTTTACCAAGATGAAGTGGACCAGCTACGGCATCTCTGGAGCAGTCCGTTTGGGGTGCAGGTGGATCCTGCCTGGGCTCCGGCCCGGGCCTCCCCACTCCGTCACGGACACCTGCCACTCTCCCCACACACCGGGCACGGAGGCAAATCTAATCCTCTGCCCCGGACTGAGCACCACGTCCTGTTGTTAATGTCTAGTCCTGAAGATGGGTCTTCCGACGGGCTCCGAAGGTTTAGCGCCCTCAGCCTGGGCTCCTCCCAGTCCGCAGACGGGATTCTGGGCCGGGTCCTGGTGCCCGAGCCCTCCTCCCGGAGCAGCTCTCATTTCCCCCCTCAGCCCAGGCTGCACCTGTCCCACCCCCACCGTCCACACAGAGACCCGCAAGCTGCTCTGACCTCCTCAGGTCACAGGTCCCACCAAGGCAGAAAGGAAGCAGAATCTGCTGTTGTGTCTGCACCTGAACACTTCACAGCCAGGCATACGCCATAGGGTGCCGCAGTCTGAGACGTAGCTCTGCCCTCATCGTCACTGGCAGGTGCACCCACACAGTGACGCATCTGAGACGCAGTTCACACCTCAACTGGAAAGTAGGATTCACTTTTCCTCATTCCGGCCACCCCTTACCATTTGAATAGTTTCAGTTGTTGAAAGAAAATACTTTACAGGATTCAATAGAGGTAAAAGATCCAACTGATGCCCCAGAACTGGTGATTCCTGGTTGAAATAAGATTTTATGGGGTAGGGAAAAGTTGAATGTGTGTCCTTAGTTTTGTTTCTTTATTTTTGTTTAATCAGAATCTGCAGTCCAGGGTACTAATAACCATCAGAACAGTATTTTCTGAGAAGGTTTTGTCAAATTTTGTGATTTTAAATTTTATAGATGAGAGAGGTAGATAAAAATAAAGTACAGTAAGAAAGGAGAGGAAAAGATGAAAGAAACCAAAAAAAGAAAAAAACAAAGAATGAAGGAAAAAAGAGAAAGGAAGGAAGGAGGAAAGGAAGCAAAGAAAAGAGGAACAAAGGCAGAAACTAGGGGGCAAGTGAGACACGGGGACCCTCCAAGTTTTATTCCTTTACATAGTTGGTGCTTCTCAAATTATCTGCAGAAAGACCAGACTTTTTACTGACTTTTAATTTCAATATGTTGCAGACCATACTTTTGTAAAATCCAATAAAAATTATATTAGTAGGAAAATAAAATTAAAACAAAGGCATATAAGATGCAAGCCCAACGTTTTAGCACCAGAGTCAACAGAATTAAAATTATCCTATAAAGTTATGGTAAAAAGTTTCTAAATGCTTACTGTCAATTTGTATACTACTCTCCTTTTATACGAGTATAAATCAGTTCTCAGACCATCACAGGCTTTCAAGCGACTATTCTAATTATTGGAGCATCTCCATCACCTTTAGGCCTCCAGAGCACATGCACCTGCCCATTGGTGCCCTCCGCCAGGCCCCCAGGGGTGCCCGGGCTGACCACAGTGTGCTCAGGCCCCAGGGGTGCCCGGGCTGACCATAGTGTGCTCAGCTGCCAGACTCCGGGACTGTACTCAGTGGGGGGACCCAGCCCACAGCAGTGAGGTTGCAGGCCACAGGAGGCCAGTGTGGACTAATGCACAGGACACCAGCTGCATAAGGGTACCAGACGCAGGCCTCTGCCCCTCACTCTGTCCTGATGGAAGGTGACCAGATCCAACATAAGACATGTCTCTGACCTTTAGAGTTGTTAGACGATTAACACAGTGCATTTTAACAGATTCCAATTGGTGAGCTCTATGTATTGTCTTCAAAAAATAAGAACAGATAAAAATATCTTATAATGATTCTATTCTTTTAAAACAAAACTACAAAGAATCCACAAATAAATCCCCACTGATTATTTAATCTGCAACTTAGAAAGCTTCTTTTCTTATACGCTAAATCCAGGAAAGTGAGAAATTATTTGCAGAGGCACACACAAATACATTTAAAGAACACCCAAACATTTTTTTTTTTTTCTGCATGCACAAAGAACACCAGGGGGTATACTTGTCTTTTACCTTGGATCAAACTAGTAAACCTTTGTAAACACATTATGCCTTAGGTAGCCACAATATTACAAAGCAAAGGTGGGTTGCAGCCGTCGGCAATTCATTGTATGAAGGGATGTATCCAAAGATAATCACACAAAAATATCCTAATCAAGTGCATGATCAACTAAATCGTGTGTGTGTACATATATATATATATATATATTTTTTTTTTTTTCCATTGCGTCTGTCTGGGAAGCTTGATTGCCAGTTGAACCACTTAAGGGAAAATAAGTTGTCTGCTTCATTTGAATAAAAGCAGGAACAATTTCTTTCATAAATGGTATGAATACAATTTAATTCTGTTATCTCTTCTGCTTGGGAAAAGTGTCTGGATTTCACACAGAAATACGAATTTTGTGCTTGTACATTTTCCACATTTTCCTTAAGACTGAATGCGATGGGCATGAGGAAGCGTCAGGCCTCTTCATTCTTTGGGCATAGCTTGGATGCAAATGTGCAGCAAAAGAGGGCGGGGAAGAGATGGACAATTGAAAAAAACAAAACACGCTGTGTGTGGAACCCAGGGTGGTCCTAGACGAGACTTTCCTATTCTCAAACTTAAAAACGAGATTTGCCCTTTTGCCTCCCAGCCCCCATGTCTTAGCTCGTGTGCGTGATGGCTGTAACAGAGATTTCTCCTCATCACTGCGTAACAAACAATCACCATTTTCAAAAAGAAAGACCCAAGTGGCATCTGCACTTTTCTTTGTTTCTGAGAACAGTGGTCTGTGCTTAATTGAAAAGTTCCTTTTGCAGAAAAGTTGTGGAAATTTCTGCGATACAGTCACTTGAAAGTAGTTTTAATGGACCATGTAATAGCTTATTTGACTTTGCTCTTTTATTTTAGCATAAGAGCATAAATATTCCATTCAAATGTGGAAAATCTATTCAAGGCAAAAACACAGGCCCAGCATGTCAGCTGCAGAACTGTTTAGATCGAGGTCCATTTAGACAACATAATGTGTCATCATTGCTTGTGTCTGCCTAGAACTCACATATTATCTGTGGGTATATGTGCTCTGAAATTTGTGTTTTAATTTATTGTCTGATGCACGAAATTGCATTTAGAGAAACACTATTCTATCTTACACCACAGGAAAGTTGAGTTTCTTTCTGGAGAGAACATTTGTGTCCTGTTCATTATTCTGAATACTAGAAAGGGAGTTCAGTAAAAAATGAAAAGTTGACGTTTCAGAAGCTCAAACGGTTTCTCAAGAGAGGCTAAAAATGAAATTTTACTATCATCTATTTTAGTTTTACAGACAAGCAGCTTAAGTGCAACACTAAACTAAAAGAAGTAGGATCTGGAACCTTCCCTGCAATCTAGAGCACTGGCTCTTCAGTGAGAATTTAATGAAGAGACCGCCACCATCACGGGGGAAACTGCAGACAAAATCCTGCACAGGGAGGTGTGGGTCTGGAATCAGAAAAACCTCAGACTCCCTCCCTGCCCCATTAGTAACACTGCAGCCCTTTCTGTGCTTGGCCAGAAGCAAGATCAGTTCCGGTACAGGAACAAGGGACCAGCCTGTGTGAGAGTCGTGACCTTGCGGAGACTCAGGAGGTGTCACTCACCGTCTCTCTCTCCTTCTGATAAGTGTGTGCATGCTGTATGACATTCACTATTGCTCCGGGGCAATGTCACAGATCCAAGGACCCACTTGTGTGTTAATACAAGTAATGTGGCAAGTGAGTCCCTAGTGCCAGCCAGAAACCTTCTAATTCCTGTATCTCTGACGTTTCTAAGGTTCCTTTATTGCCACTCCCCTCCCAAACGCACCAACTATCCATGCCTTACAAATTGGCATTCATCAGGGTCCTGTGCTGGGCTCCCTTTTCCCCTTGCTCTTACTTTATCACTGGTCTTATCTACTCATGGACTCAGTTGTGACCTCAGTCTTTGTGATCTGAAGGCCAACAGCCAATCCTAGCTTCCCTTCTAAGCTCCAGACTCTCATATCCAACGGCCACCTGACATCGTCCCTGAGTGACTCCAAACTCAACATGTCCCTAAGTGTCTTCACCACTGTATGCTGGCCAACCCCACCTCCATCCCCCTAGAAACATGTTCTAGTTAATGGTATTTCTAAACAATCATTGTCAAATCTAGAAATTTGTCACCTGCCAATTTAAGTTGGTGAAATATACTTTCCACTACTTTGTTCAGGATTGGGTTTTCAACCCCTCCTGCCTTGTTCCCAGCCCACACCTGCTCTCTACTTTCTATCTATGATCAACTGCAAATCTTATCCATCTCTTGGATTTCCTCAGCTGGCCAGTTTTATGGCCACGATGCCACCACCAGTGGCCAGAAGGTCACTTGTCCTGAAAGTGGTAGGCCAGGTGCATGCACTAAGTTTCTGGTGCGTCCTCCACCCCTGAACTGGAAGGAAACTCTGCACAGCAGGGCATGGAATCTGTCATCTAAAGCAGCCTCCAAAGGCCTTGGATAACCCGATCTGAAAGTGCGGGAGAGTTGGCTCTCCATGGTTCCAAGGTCCTCAAAAAAACCAGAGATGGGATGAATCTGGATCAAGGAATTCCCCCTTGTTCCTCCCTCCTCTGGGCCACTTTAGAGCAAGTTTCCTCGACACAGAGAGTCCAGAGCACTGCAGTACAGAGCGAAGGCCCTCCTGGGTCACCACCCATGTCCGTTCACAGCTCACCATGAGGTGAGACTCGCTTTTCATGGTTTCCTATCTTTTTGCATTGCCTCTCTATTTCCCCTCCCTTTTCCTGTCCTGGGTTTGAACCTTGCAGAGGAAGCTTGGCGTTTTAATTCTTGCCTCTAGCTCTGTTTTCTTTCTTAGTCACAAGACTAAGAACACTTCAAAAAGGTATTTGATGACACTTTGAATAAAAGACTGTTTACAATAAGATAGAACTCTGGACTCATCTGCCTCTTTCTGGTTCAACTCCTAAAGGAAAAGAAACATGAATATGTATTAGTTTAAGAGCTCGTTGGAGGACAGCTACAGTAATTTTACAAAACCTCTTTTTAGGGTTTCTAGCAACCAGAGTGAAGATGGGAACAGAAAAGATCTCACAAATGAGTAATAACTAGAAGTAAATTTACCAAGGAAAAAAGTATTTCTCAACTATTACTGGACACTAAGATTTGGGAAGAATTTATCATGATGTTTTGATGTGAAAAGGATCATATTCTTTATATTATGTATTTTTTTTTACAAAAAAGCATTGGAAACATTGAGAATGCTTCCCACCTGTCTTTTTGTTACACTAGAATTTAGGGAAAGGTAACTGCAAGCTGTTAGAGCCTTGGCAATAACCTTGAAGTGCGCAGAAGTTTCTTAAATATACATTTCAGGGCCCCTTTCTGGACTCATGAATCAGACCCTTAAGCTAGAATCTAGCGGGGGACGTATTCTGGACAAGGTGACTCTAATGCACACACCCGAGCACGAATGTTGGCAATTTCCAACAGTTCAACTGAAATGTTATATAGAAAATTGCTACAATTTTAGTGGCACAGACAGCTTTTAAGAGAGCATTCTAAGTGCTATCACGGAATGCTGGAACGCTACACAAATACATGCCATCATTGGAGTTTAGGAAGTAATAAAGTATATAGAAGGCCGCTTTGATGTCCCAATTCGTTTTCCTTTGGATAGATACCCCATGTGGGAATTGTCACATTGTATGGCACTTCTGTTTTCAACTCTTTTGAAAAACCTCCATACTGTCTTGCATAGAGGTTGTGCTAATTTACTAATTTAAGAGTTTCCTCTTATTTGCACCCTCACCAGTATCTGTTATATTTTGCCTTTTTAATAATAGCCCTTCTAACTGCAGTAAAATGATACCTCCCAGTGGTTCTGATCTGCATTTCCCTGATGGCTACTACTGTTGAACATGTTCTCAACACCTATTGGCTATTTGTGTGTCTTCTTTTGAGAGTTATGTGCTCACCTCCGTTTCCCACTTTTTAACAGTATTATATGTATTTGTTTTTCTTCTGCTGAGTTGTCTGAATTCCTTACATATTCTGGATGTGAGTCCCTTGCTGGATAAATAGTTTGCAGATATTTTCTCCCATTCCATGGGCTCTCTGCACTCTGCTGACAGCCTCCTTGTCTGTGTGAAACTCTTTAGTTTAATACAGACTCACTTGTCTATTTTTGTCTTAGTTGTCTGTGCTTTTGAGGTCATAGCTGCAAAGTCTTTGCCTAGACCAATGTCCTGGAATGATTTTCCTATGTTTTCTTCTGGGAATTTTGCAGTTTCAAGTATGACGTTTAAGTCTTTCACACATCTTGAGTTGCTCTTTGTGTATCATGAGAAGTAGGGTCCAGTTTCGTTCTTCCAGCACCATTTATTTTAGAGGCTGTCCTTTTCCCCACTGTATGTTTTTGGCACCTTTGAGAAAATCAGTTGGCTGTAAATATGTGAATTTATTTTGGGCTCTCTGTTCTGCTCCTTTGAACTACGTGTCTGTTTTTACACCGTGCTGCTCTGGCTCCTGCAGCCTGGCGCTGTAACGTGAAGTCAGGCTGTGTGATGCCTCCAGGTTTGCTTGTTTGCTCAAGATCGCTGGCTCTTTTTTAGTTCCATATGAATTTTAGAGTTTTTTTTCCTTTCTAATTTTGTGAACAATGACATTGGTATTTGGGGAGGGACTGCTGTGAACATGCATATTGCTTTGAGCTGTAAGTCATCCTGATGACATGAACTCTCCCAGTCCAAGAGCATGGGGTATCCTTCCACTTGTCTGCATCACCTGCAGTCTCTTTCATTAGTGTTTTACAGTGTTGCTTATAGAGATTACTTATCTTCTTGGTTAAATTTATTCCTAAGCATTAGTATTTTTATAGCCATTACAAATGAAACTGCCTTCTTGATTTCTTTTTCAGCTCTGTCATTATTGATTTATAGAAACACTATGAATTTTTGTACATTAATTTTGTATCCTGCACGTTTACTGAATTTGTTTACCAGCTCTAAGAGGATTTTTTAATGAAGTCTTTTGTTTTTTCTAAACATAAGATTTTGTCTTCTACAAAGAGGCACAATTTGACTTCCCCTTTAACAATTTGGATGCCATGTCTTTTTTTATCTTGCCTAACTGCTCTGGTGAGGACTTCCAGGACTGTGTTGAATAGGAGTGGTGAAAGGGAGCATCCTTGAATGTGGGGTACTTCACAGAGGTGGGGTAAGGTCACATCAGAGCTTACAGTAAAAATCAGAAGAAAAGCCATGTAACAAAATATCACATGGAGTGTCACCTCACCAGGAGCCAGACGAGGCACCTTGCCTGTGCCCACAGACACGAGCCACTCACCAAATGTGCATCTACCAAGAAAGCCCCAGAACAGACAAATCTAAGTTTTTCTCCCCCAAAGAGTTTTGTTACAGATAACTAGTGTGAGTTTGGAAGTAAAATGAACAAGGCACGCAGCACAGATCATGCCAGGAGAATATCCTCTCAAGTTCTGCTTCGTGTTCCTCCTTTGGAAGGTGGGATGGAGGAGGCTGGGTGCTCAGAGTCGGACTCGCCACTGCTGTCTGCACAGCGATCTGTGAGCCCTAGGTTTCCACTGGTACTGTGCCAGCCCAACCCGGGACTGCTGCTTGGCTCATGTCCTGACATTTTAACAAGCCTCATAAATATTAAGAATAGCACCATCTAATCTGACTCTTGGACTCAATATTTAGAGGTATTTTTAAATATCAGTCCACTCATAACACAAAGAAAAAAATTTATTTGTCCTGGAGTGTCCAGGACAGAGGCACTAGGAAACAGTGTTTTCCTGTGTGGTGGGGAGTCCCAGCGGAGCCGTTGGTATTTATCTTCTGTGTCCCTGCTCAAAGAGACCAAACACTTTCCAACAGTTCTGTCAGAGGGTTTGGTGAAACAGCAAGTATAAATAATGCTCTTTGACATCAAGTATATTTCATAGTGTCTAACCAATGCTGCAGATTAAAAAATAGAATTGTGGCTTAAATATCTTTTAAGAGGATACAGTTTGTTTTGACAGAAAATCAGATACCAAGGTACTACTTAGCACAGGTTTTTAATCATCTTTTGATACTTTTAAATCCAAGGTAGCAACTCATTTATGTAAAAATTAAAATTGTGTGGTTATTAAGAAAAATTGAATATATTACCTTTTTCTGTTTTTTTTACAACTAGACAAAGGTGGGGAAAGAAGACTGGTTTCAGAAGTCATATCCACACTGTAGAGAGAAACCTGGAGAGCAGCCAGGGTCTGGCTCACTGGGCCAGCCACACATCAGCCTGGAGAACCCAGCTCATGCCTGTTCGGTGCTATAAGAGTGGCGTCTTGGTTTGGGCTTCCCGAGAAGTGTCTCATTCAGGGAACCAAGTGCAAGACTTTTCCTCTAGATGCAATTCCAAAAAACACTGATGGGTGAGTGGGAAAATCAGACGAGGAAAGATAAGTGGCCAATAGAGGGTGTGTGGCTCAGTAATTGATTAGCTCTAGGAATGAGGCCAGGTCCTCCAGGGTCTCCAGGATTAAATGCACAGAACGGCATCTTCCCACCCTTGAGGGGAGGAGAGGGCCAGCCTCTACTCCTGGTCACTCATTGGTGGTTGCCAGGGGGAAAAGGCAGGGCTATCACAGGGCCCTCTGGTGCCTACAGAAAGCCCTCAGGCAAGGGAATGCTAGTGGTGACTGTGCCACGTGCACTGAGGGCTGTGGGCGGGGGGTACGGGCCAGGGCACCTGCGGGATCACCCCATTTATGTTCATTTCAACTCTTGGCAGTCTGTCTAGCTCCGGGAGATGCCTTGGAAATTTTTTTTTTTTTAAGTGCGAATGAGAACAATAAAATCACAAATTCTTTCATTTCTATGCATGGGTAGTGCACTTCTGACACCTTCAGTGGGTGTGTTGTGCTGGATTCAGGTAGAAGCTCAGAGATGTGGCTGGAGGGCAGTCACTGAGAGGGAAACAGGTGCACCCCGAAGAGGCAGGTAGGAACTGGCTCTGCCAGCAGGCGAAGAAGTGCTGGTGCCTTTCCCTCCAACACTAAGGGTTGCAGAAGCGGGAGAGAGTCCCAACAAATAGGAGCCAGGGCCTGGCCGGCAGCACCAGAGGCTGTCAGCAGCAGTCAGGGAAGGGTCCTGCCAGTCAGTGATTGCATTTTCCATTTCAGAGCATCAACTGTGCCTGGGAAACACATGACTCAGAGGCAGTAAAGGTGAACGGGGCGTTTGGACACTCCCAAGTAAAGAACTGTGACCAGGGAGAAGAGTGGGGAGGGCTCGTGTAGACAGCACCCAACACAAGCCCTGTATTTGTGGGTGAATGTGTCTTTTTCAGACTTAGAGCACAGATCATTGGCCCCAGACACTCCAATCTAGTTTGTCTGAGTGAATCACTTAGGACAAGGGGGACGCACAATAGAAGCACTCAGCTCCATAAATGTCAGTACTGTCACACAGCAGCCCCGTGTTGGGAGTAGGCTTGACGTGAAATATAAATCTAGATTTTTCTCACTAGCTATACAGGGTTCCAGGGGCTCTCAGGCTATGAAAGTGTCTCGGCTTATTTAGGGATGGATCAGGCTGAGCCCTGGTGCAAGGCTTCGCACACCAGCCCCCCTTGTAAGAACTGTACCTGTTCCAATCTGCGTCCTGCAGAATCACAGCAGAGGCTAAATGTGGTGGGAAAATAAACGTTTGGGCATTCAGAGCAACAGGGAGGCAAAAGTGGGTGAAGGCTGACGATCTCAGGGCATAGGACAGTGGGGTCCTCCCAGCCCAGGGCTAGGAGGCATTTCACCTGATTAATTTCACTTTTACTCCTCTGGAGAATTATTATTATTATTATTACCTTAGCTCAGGGTCTCGCCTATGAGATCTAGGGATCCCATTTAACAGCAAACCAAGAGTGTTTTTCCAAGGCAGGTCAAGTCCAGTTTCAGATTTGGAGATGCTTTCACTGTACTGTCCATTATCACAACACAGATTACCCAGGGATCCACGCCGCCCTCCCTTCATCTGCTTTACAGATTTCAAAGCAGATTGCTGACCTGGTCACTCAGCATCCCCTCGCTCCTACCTGAGTCACCCCCTTTACAAATGGCCCTTGCAGATCCCAATCCTCCAATTCCAGTGTGTTCACACGTCTCTCAGTGAATGGGCACAGCAGCCTTGAGGAAGGTCTGTTTATATTTTAGTGGAATTCTCAGACAAGCTTTTGTTGTTGCTCAGGCTCCTTTTAAGCCCACGCTGTACATTTATTTTTCAGCAGAGGCATTTGATTGTATATCCCCCGCTGCTTATTCATTTCCAATGCATGTTAGATGACTAGTAAAGTCTTGATGGAATTATTTATATTCTAATACTGCCAATGTTCTGTTTCACAAAATCAAGGCCTGAGTTGCTTTATCAGAGAAGTGACAAAGACCATTTTGGTCTTTGTTCTTCTAGCCTAGTAAGAGTGAAAGACGTACCACAAAGAACAGGGTCTGGGTGGGAGGCGGGACACCGTCCTTGGTGTCCCAGCACTGCTCAGAGGGCACCGAGTGACCTTGGGAAAGTGACTCGGTGCTGCACAAAGCTTGTGGAATAGGTGAGTGCACACTGGTCCAAGGAACCCACCAGGTGGAAACAGCACGTGTTGAAACAGTTCGACAGGGATGGTGGTCGGCTCATTGAGGGATAAAGACAGATGGAGGAGACTGAAGGTTGTCCACATGAGGGCTCAGATCTGGGGAGAAATGACTGGAATCCCACGAGCAAGCCTAGTGCATCCAAGATGATCCGGTTTGAGCAGCTGGCAGTCTGTAAAGACTCAGGGCCGGGAAACTGGAGCAGAAGATAAGGCCAGGGGGAGCACAGAGAAATGTTCCCAGGCAGGGCAGGGAAAGCAGAGAAATGGCAGGAATGTGGTCCCAGGCAGGGCAGGGAGAGCAGAGAGAAATGGGCCCAGGCAGGGCAGAGAGAGCAGAGAGACAGGAGAGATGGGCCCAGGCAGGGCAGGGAGAGCAGAGAGACAGGAGAGATGGTCCCAGGCAGGGCAGGGGGAGCAGAGAGAAGGGAGCAATGTGGTCCCAGGCAGGGCAGGGGACTTAAAGCATCACAGTTAGAGCTGAAGGAACAAGCAACAATATTGATATGATTTGAGTCAGGAAGCTGATGGTCCTGACTCCCCGCACCCTGCAGGCCCCGTCTCAGTCTGTCAGTGAGAGTCCCGAAGCTTTAGTTGCGAAGGTCACTGGGAAAGGAGACAGGGAAGCTGGGAAATATTGTAGCTTTCTTCTTTGAAAACTTCTTCCCTCTCAGTAAAATGAATGGCTTGGACCGGATCTCAACGTCACTTAGAGCCTAGGATTTAATTATTCTAATGATTCTGTGATACCCTCTATGAACTGTTTGAGATAGGTTAAATCATGTTTTGAAAAAATACTCAGTCACCCATGGCCTTCCTGGGTCAGCTGTGTCAGAACTCACAACACTTACAGGTCACGGTGCATACTTTAAAAGGCACTGTAAATTTTGGATCTTTCACTTAAACAACAACACATCAAGTGTTTAACATGTTTAAATGACACATCAGAAATGCATGAAAATGCATTTTTATAATTTAAACATATAAAATTAAGAGAAACAAAATAGTTATCCAGATATTTAGGGTGTATGTTTATTTCAACGGTGTCTGCACAAAGGAAACAGTAAAGAGACTGCCTGTGGGTGGTTCGTGACCCACAGAGGCTGGGAAGGACGCCTGCACCCAAATACCTGTCTTCTCGATTATGAGGAAATCCTTCCACACTGGAGGTTTTATGTCACAGGGACCTGGCGTGAGTGTTGCAGGACACTGAATCCGTCACTACCTGGGCAACTCTGCACAAAGCTGCCTCTTTTCCAGCCTGTGCATCTTATTTGCTAAAGAGGGGGTTTAAGGCCGGTGAGGGGTTCAGGTGGTAGGAACAGCTCCCCTGGCAGACGCTCATCGCCCCTCCCACATGTTAAGGACTGGGGACACCACGACAAATGACAGTCGTCCAGGGTGCTCAGAGGCTTCTGTCTAGGAGGGACACTGCTGACCACCGAGCAGAACAAAGGCGGGGAACGGCGGCAGGGATGCTCTGAGGATAGAGGAAGGGCCCCTTGCCAGGACAGGAGCAAGAGAGACCAGCGTGGCCGTCGGGGGCGTCTATGAGAAGGATGCAGGATAGAGCGTGTCCTGGACAGAGACTCCAGGCCAATACCAGGACTCTAAGCTCTCTTGTTTGAATCTAAACAAGACTAACGTCACCTTCCCTAGAGGGTTGGTGTGCGGACTGAAAGGACAGAATGCCTGAGAAAACACTGGGAATTCCCAGGTAACGACGGCAGCTGTATCTGTCTTGACTAATATCCGAGTCACTCGAAAACGGAACCAGGAATCTGAGAAGACAGGCGGGGCAGTTCTTAGCCTTGCTGGAGGAAGTGGGGACCTCTGGTCTGCAGACCCCCAATGTGGCCTGCCTTTGGCTGTCAAAGACAGTTGTGGACACAAGATGGCACGAGATGTTCCAGCAACAACTGGCAAACAAGCGCTCTCTGGGTTCAGGAAACCCCTCACATACGGCCCTGGGCCATACAGACTCACCCTAAAACCACAGGGACACCCACAAGCCACACAGTCCTAAGGGAACTAAAGGGCCCCTTCCCCATCCCTGGAAATAGTCTCCACTGGCCCCATTCGAACAGTCACACTTTCTGTGATGGGGGGCCTTTATGTCCGGAATCCGGCGGGCACTAGAAACCCATTAGACACACTGATTTCCTGGACACCCCTCACCTGGAGAAGCCCTGGGGCCCACCGGCCCCGGCCCTGTGAGCTCTCCTGGAGCCGTCTCTCCTCACTTGCGCCAGCTCCGTGACTCCCTCTTCTGATGACTGACAAGTGTCTGTGCGTGAGCGTGGGCATCTATCTGCTGTGGACGGACTTGCATCCTCCCAAAATTCATGTGTTGAAGTCCTAAGCCCCAATACGACCATATTTGGAGACAGAGTCCTTAGGAGGTGATTAAGATTGAGGGCCAGCAGAAGGGGAAAACTTGGATCTGATAGGACCGGTGGTTGTGTGATGCGAGAAGATCTGTCTCTCTCTCCCTCTCTCTCCCCACACACAGGAGGGAAAGGCCACGTGAAAGGCCAGGAAGAGGCCTCTTGTCAGAAGCAGACCCAGACCATGCTGGCCCCGCCTTGACCTCCAGCCTCCAGAACGGTGAGAAAACACATTTCTCTGGTTCAAGCCTCCCAGGCGGTGTCATTTTGTTAGGGCAGTGTGACCTGAGTAAGATGGTGTCTACCTTTCTTCCCAAAATGACCAGCCCCCAGTGCATGATCTGCCCTTAATTCTTAAGAAATGTTTATCCAATATGGAGATATTTGGCTGAGGGATTAGCCACAGGGCTCATATATTCTCTTCCTGCCTGAGACTAAAGGATCCTCTCTGAAGGGGAAACAGCCATATTTCACACACTTGTTCAAGAGGCGAAGCAGTGCGGGCCGGCCAAGCCTCATGCTCGTACACTCAGTCAGTCAACAACACCTACTATGCGCCCCTGGGGCCAGGCGCTGACCCAGCCACCAGGGATGTGGCCTTAATAGCACTGGACAGAGTCCACGCCCTGAGGGGCTTCGAGTCTAACAGATAGTCCCGGATATAGAACATGCCCCCCCACAACCAGTTAATTTTAAATGCTGTCCAGGACTAAGAAGATGTGGAAATAGGTAACAGGGGAGAGGGGGTACAGGAGGGGGTGTCACCTGCCTGAAAAGGTGACTCCCCAGTTACAAGCTGAATGATGGGGGTTGGGGGCGGTGGCTGAGGGACGATCTGGAGATGATTCCAAGCACCAAGACCAGCAGCCCAAAGGCTCTGAGAACAGGACGCGCTGGACGTGTCCAAAGGACAGAGAGAAACCGGCAGCCAGAAGAGTGATGGGGGATCAGCAAAGGGGGAGGACAGGCGAGGTGGCCTGGGCAGTGTGTCCTCCAGTACGGAGGGAAGCCCCCGGCCACAGGACAGCACAGACATGTCGTCTCCCCATCTGCATTTCACAACCAGGACTCTGTCGGGGGGAACCGGAAGCTGTGGCCGAGGTCTGGGAGAGGGTGAGGGTGAGGTGGCTTAGACTAGGCTGCTTCTGGTAGAAGTGATGAGAAAGGTCCAGATTATGAGGGTTTCAGAGGGGAGGAAACCGCACTTAATGTGGGATTAGAGAAGAGGGAAAGAAATCCGTAAGGAAACAGCCACAGTACAGAGGCAGGGCAGGCCATCATCCTGCAGGAGAAACGCTAAGGCCGGAATGCGCAGCAGGCGTGGGGTGCAGACGTGGGAGCCGCCGCAGGGCCGTCCGTCCAGCACCCAGGGGAGAGGTCGGAGCGAGCTGAGAAGATGCGTCAGTCTCCAGCACAGACACAGTGCTCGAAGTGTGGGTCTGGGTCAGGGCTTGGATGAGAATACACACACGGGCAGAGCCGTGACTGTGGAGAAATCCCTGCGGCACCTTGCTCTAGAATCAGGTTTCGAAGAGGAAGCCAGCCAGGGAGCCCTGGGAGGGGAGTGCGGTGGCCAGAACCCAGAAGGAAAGGAAGGCGTTTCTAGTCTTGTAAGATGAGGATTCTGACAAAATGGGGATTCATGTAGACACTTTCCACAAATAACAGCATTACAGGAGATTTTAGCCCTCATCCCCAAAAGGAGAAAACAAGAGAAAGATACAACTCCCCTGAAGACACAGGCTCTTCTGTGTTCTAGAATGCTGGCCCTCCAGGCGGGATGTCTGGGGACCTGGCAAAGCTGGTTGTTTACAGATCTACTGTGATTCACCTTTACTGCAGCACCTTGTCTGAGGACACAGACCGGATCTTTATCCTGCTGATGTGAAGTCAGGCCTCTGTGCCCAAAGGAAAATGCCCCTGGGTCTTCAGCCTGCAGAGAGCCAAACCGCAGTCTAATGCGAGATGCTGGAGGGACAGTGTCAACTAGGACTCACCAGGGACACAAAGGCGGTGCAGGGACACGTGGGGTGGGCTGCAGACAGCCGCTGACGCTGGCAGCCCTCCACACAGGAGAAGCCAAAGTGAGGAGGCGCGGGATTACACCATTGATGAACTAAATTTCCAAGCCAGAATTTAGGATGTATGACATTCAGGAAGCTTCTGAATGACTCGGGCTGTGTTTGCAAACCACACTGTCACGTACCTTTCCTCACCGAACTGCGCCTGGTCTAGCAGATAATGAACAAATGATTATGGGACCCAATCAATATTCAAACTACTAACAGGATGGGAGATTTGAAAGTTAATTTGTCTTAAAAATTGGAGATTTTTATTCATGTTAAGAATATTACTGTGGAATATTCTATTAGAGAGGCAGAGATTTTCAAGGGCATTAAGCACACTGAGAATGTATCATCACGTTATATAACGAGAACATTTTAAAACCAGACATATCTGCAGCTCAGCCAGGCCTCAGAATCTAATGCTTAGATAAGCAAAAGACAAATAAGTATCTGTGTCTGCGTATCACACACAGAGGGAATATTCATTGTTCTACTGGCTTCACAGATCTGGAAAACATACATTCCTAAAATAAATATTCAAGAGCATATACGAATACTATTATAATTCAAAATTACTTGAATTATAATTTCTCTGCCATTTAAAAATTTTCAATGATGTAGAAGCAGGAAATATAATTAAAACATTTTATGCCTGTGAGATTAAAACACTTTCTAGATGATTTTTATATTTGAATTATTTCAACTTGCTTATTCAGACTTTAAATCCAATGAAAGATGTGGCATATATATAGCAGTAAGCACTCCCTCTTTTCAGCAAATAGGCATATTAATAAGCCTTTGCAACTGATGTAGCCTTACTTCTCAGAGAATCCTTTGAGAGGAGAAGGAGGGGAGTAAAGTCAAGTCCATATATTGGAGGTGGAAGCCAGAGGGATTTACTGCTAGGGGGTCCTGATTCTGTCCCTGATTTGGGAGTGGAGGTGACGTGCTGGGAGAGAATATGGTGGAGGTTAGGAAGAGACTTCAAATAATCCTTGAAAAGTCTGCTCATGGGGAAGAGGAAAAATGCTGCCCAAGAGGTACACAGGAGGGCTGTGTCTGAGTCAAGAGCTAAGGAAGGATTTTGTTAATTTCTCGGTATTTTCTACACTGGCATCTCAACATCTTGATCATGAGAACAGGGGTAAAGACCACTCAAAGCCTCCAGGTTAAAGTCAAGCGGACAGGAGACCTGAGGGTGCTAATCGGGAATGTACTGAAGGGAGAGAGACGTGTGGGTGTCTAGGTGATTAGAGAGCAACATGGGTCAGGGGACCAGAGCTCATACATGCTGAGTCGTGGCATTATCGGAAGACGAACCTACAGGTGCACCAAGCATTGCACTAAGCATTTAATACACACTATTTTGTTTATTTTGAAATATAACTAAGATGATTTCTATTCTAGGCTTAGAGAGGCTAAATAAAGTATTCAAGGTCATACTGCTCATAAATGGTGGGACAGGAAGCCTCAGCCCGCTCATCCAGTCTGTTAGAGCACTGTGTGGAGGAGCAATGACGCGGAATTAAGAAGCCACTGTGAGCTTCGACAGCTGTGCTCCACACGAGGTTCTGGGTGGAAAGTAGGGCAGGAGGCACTGCTGGAGGAGGTGACGAGACGGTCTAGAGGTCAGTGGCTGAACGGTGTGACTCTCAGGGGGCACTGCTGGATGTGACAAGACGGTCTAGAGGTCTGTGGCTAAATGGCTTGAATCTCAAAGGACATGATGGCTAATTTGGAGCAGAGAGGTGGAAATTTTGAAAAGGCATAAAGCAGAAGGACGTCAACATTTTTTCTGGGTCCTTGGAAGCTCAGAGTGAAAGAAAATAAGGAGCTAAAAAAAAGCCACCATGAGTCTATATGGAATCACATATACAAACATAAACATCCACCATACAATGGAAATAAAGAGTGTGTTTCCATGAAGGATCACGTACAGATACATTACGACGGGTACTGGGGAAAGTCCTCCTGTCAGCCTTCATCTCCAGTCCTAATTCTCTCCACCTTGTCTCAGAAAACATTTTCAGCATCTACTTTACTAAGTAACCTGCTAACCTGTTTCATGGAGGAAAGTTTTTCCCCAGAGCAGGGGAGAGGGGATGGTCTTGATAGGAGTCTGCAAACAGCTGATTTATTATGGTCCCTGTGTGGTCAAACTTCTTGCTCATGGTAATGTGTATTTGCAGCTGTTCCCCAGCACTAGCATCCCCGCCTCACTCCACCTCCCATCATCAGGAATCAGGTTCTCAGAAGGAGACGACCTAGACCCCTTGCACACACCTTTACAGTAGGGTTTGAGCTCCTGTGAGGCTCTCCTGTCCCTGCAAATCTGACAGGAGGTGGGACTCGGGCAGTGACACCAGTGGTGGGGAGTGACTGTAAACACAGATGAAGCTCCCTTCCCTACCTTGTTGCTCGTCTTCTGCTGTGTGGCCCAGTTCCACGGTCTGGGGCTTGGGGACAGTGGCCTAAAGCATTGGATGGGAAACCTGAGGCTCTTTTGGAGCGCTAACCCTTAGAAGGCTCTGAAACCCTGGTACCCACCCCTGAGATTACAGCAATCAGTTTTTCAGTTCAAGATGAATCCTACATCTTCAAATATTCAGACTGGAACTCTCAAATCAACATTGCTGTGCACACGATTTGTGCCTGTGCACAAGAACTAAGTTACTCCTTTACCTGGAGCTACATTTCCGCCAACATCTAGTTTTTTTCCCAAGTCAAACAACCATAGGAAACCTCTCCTGCCTGGTCCAGCTGCTTACATAAAGCCAAGTTCCTGGGATTCTGTTCATAGGGCTGCCTAGTAGGTGAACAGCCCAGGCTGAGATTCCTGGGGTGAAGTATGTAGTGTCTGATGTCTACAGTACCAGTTTGACACAGTCTGTTTTAGATGCAAGGATCTTCAGAACAAACAAAGCCAGGTACACAGAACATTTTCAGAAGTGAACTGGAGGAAAAAGCATTTTTAAAAAGGGAAATCATCCCAATAAAATGGTTTTATAGATTTTTTAATTTATTTTTTATTTCCAATTAATATGAGGGTATAAAATTTTAGGTTATACTGTTCTCACTTCCAGGGTAAATTTCCATTTGTAAGAGAGCCCTTCACCCAGGGGCGGCTAAACACCCTCACAATGTGCACAGGATCCCACCTCTGCCCTTCCACCTTCTGCCAATCATCCTCCCACCTGCCCTCTCCTGCCTTCCTCTACCCCGTACTAGACTATATTTGTGTTTTGTTGTTCTTATGAGCATGTAATTGTTTATATATTGATTTCATATTAGTATGGAATACACTAGATATTTATTTTTCCATTCTTGTGATACTTTACTAAGAAAAATGTATTTCAATTCCAACCAGGTAAATGTAAAAGATGTAAAGCCTCCAACTTTTTTGTTGGCTGAATAGTATTCCCTGGTATACACTCACAATGGTTTGTGATCCATTCATGGGTTGATGGGCACTTAGGCTGCTTCCATGACTTAGCAATTATGAATTGGGCTGTGATGAACATTCTGGTGCAAATGTCTTTGTGGTGAAATGATTTTTGATCATCTGAGTAGATACCTCGTAGAGGAATTGCAGAATCAAAAGGTAGGTCTACTTTTAGTTCCATTAGTATTCTCCAAACTTCTTTCCAAAAGGTCATATTAGCTAGCATCCCCCCCCTAGCAGTGTAGAAGTGTTCCCTTCTCTCCACATCCATACCAGCATCTGGTGTTTGTGACTTCGTGATGTGGGCTAATCTTGCTGGGCTTAGGTGATATCTTAGAGTAGTTTTGATTTGTATTTCTCTGATAATTACAGATGATGAGCATTTTTTCATGTGTTTCTTGGCCATTCATCTGTCACCCATGGAAAAGTTTCTGTTGAAGTCTCTTGCCCACTTACATGTTTATACTTTTCTTATTGTTTCAGTTCTCTGTAGATTCTAATTATCAGGCCTTTGTCAGATTTATAACATGCAAAAATCTTCTCCCATTCCAAAGGCTGTCTGCTTGCTTTGTTGTGCTACCCTTATCTGTATAAAAACTTGTTAGCTTGATCAAATCCCAGTTATTTTTGGTGTTGCTGCAATTGCCAGGGAGGAGGTCTTCCTCATGAAGTTTCTTCCCAGGCCAATATCTTCAAGTGTTTTCCCCACACTCTCTTCAAGAATTTTTGTTGTTTTATTTCAGGTTATACTACAAGGCTAAAATGATCAAAACAGCATGATACAGGCACAAAAATAGAGACATAATCTATGGAATAGGATCGAGAATCTAGAGATGAACCCAGCCACATGTTGTCATTTGATCTTGGATAAGCCTAACAAAATCACACACCGGGGAAAAGAATCCTTATTTAATAAGTGGTACTGGGAGAACTGGTTATCCACCTGCAGAAGACTAAAACTGGATCCACACCTCTGACCATTGACAAAAATTTATTCTTGTTGAATAAAAGGTTTCATAGATTGTTTGAAAACCACGCTGTTTTCTCTGATATTTATTACCAATTCCTAATATGTAAATAATAAATGGCAAAAATAAGAAAATAATAAAAGATAATAATAAATAATAAAATATTAATAATAACCCATCATTGTAATGGGTTAAATAATGACTCCCAAAAGCCATGTCTACCTAGAAACTTAAGAATGTGACCAGAAGTACATAAGGTCTTTGCAGATGTAATTGACATGAGGATGTCAAGGTGACGTCATCCAGGAGACTGGATTAGGGTGGGCCCCAAAGCCAGAGAGAAGTGTCCTTGTAGGAGACAAAGAGAAGTACATATGAACATAAGGCCAGAGTGGAGCCTGTGGTCATAAACCAAGGGGCACCACCAGCCACAAGAAACAAAGAAGGATTGTTCCCTGGAATATACAGGCCTCACCAACACTGTGATTTCTGAACTGTGGTCTCAGAAACTATGGAAGAATACATTTCTATTGCATTAAGCCACCCCCTTGTAGTAATTGGTGGCAACTGTAGGAAAGAAACACAATTACACACATCCTCAACACTGTAACCTGCACACACACAGTCACGTGTGTGGCCACGCTTCCATTTTGATTTTAATGAAAGGGGAGGGAAGCCATTGGGTAAGACATGACAAGCACCTGCTGTCAGGGCTTTGCTTTCGTCCCTCAGCACATGGTCTTCATCCCTTTGTCCCTGGCTGCGACATTAGGGTTGGAATGAGATGAAGTTGACAACTTATTGCAGAAGAATTAAAAAATAATATTAACCTTTTGATGTCCAAGACATGATTATAGAGTAACACCAGAGCCATGGGAGTTCAACTGTTTTCCAGAATGAAAATTTTTCACAAGTCCATTATTTTTCCTATCATTAACCCTCAGGTTTATTCCCCCATGTCTGAAACCTGTACTTTTGAGTTTATCAAAACGGAGCCTGGGCAACTGAACTGAGTGAGTCCTCTCAGAGGTAAATGTACTCCTCCTACCTTGACAGCGCAGCCTTTGTCAGCAAATCATGCTTTGTGACATCAAAAAGAAGGCACGACAGATGGAAATTAAACCCTCAATCATCAGGACCTGGAGGGATATGGAGAGAATGGGAGGACAAACGATGGGGAGATATTCTGGCTGAAGTGCAGTGAGGGTGAGACTTTGAACACACAGTGGCCCACACTCTGCGGCCGTCTCACAGATGACGCCATCAGCCTGGAGCTCAACGGCAGCTCACGGTGAGATGAACGAGACAGGGTTCAGTTCTCCTTATTTCCCCTTGCTTCCTGCCTACCAGCAGCAAAGAGAGGGCCCAGGAATACCTGTGATTCTGTCTGGAAGCTTCTTAGATGGTACTGGCTAAGTGGGCTAAGATGATTCTGTAGGAACAACTTTAAGACAGCTGTGCCAGGCACTCGTCACATTCAGGGTCCCAGGTGGGTGTACAGAGCTGGGCCAGTCTGAGTCAGCCCGGAGCACCACGGGGCCCTCTCCATGTTCAGAAAGCAGTAGACTGTGAACCACTCAAGCAATGGGTATGAATCCCACCCGGGAACCAGCAGCTGGGTGGCACAGGACACCACCTTGGAAGCCAGCACTGCTGCAGGACACCAGCTGCAGGACCTCCCTTGATTAAGACACCGCACAGGACACAACTGTTCACAGACTCCCCTGTACATCCTGCAGGGATGACAGGAATGACTGGGAAGGCAGAAATGACAAAGAAGTAAAAAGGGTAAAGACATCTCAAAGGAAGAGACATGAGCACGTATCCAATAGGTGAAGCATTGTCAGAAGGAACTGTCTCAGGACCAGACACAACTGGGCTGTGGTCCGCCACTGGGTAGACCTTCATGAAAAAGACCCTGCAGGTCTGGAGGGACAAGGAGCCTCATTCCTCTATGCATCTAAGCACAGTGTGAATGAACACAGGGCCTGTCTTAGTCCAGCTTGTCTGACCTCTAAGGATTTTTTTTTTCTTTTTTACAGCTGAGAACATTTCTTATAACAGCAATCCCAGAGAAAGTTTATTTCCACATCTGTAAGCTCACCCAGAAATGTAAAAGTGAGCCACGGCAATCACGTGCATCAAGCATTTACCCTACATGTAGTTAAGAGGCGCCAGACATTCCCATTCTGTGTGAAAGGAGCTCGACAGGGGATACACATGGTTTCCTGGAGAAGGCTTCCTTCTGTGAAGGATCGTTCGGCCTGGTGATCATAAGCTCAATTACCTCTTTGCAGTCATGATACCTTCCGATCACCTCACAGAAAACAATTGAACATCCGTAATCTCCACACAATTCACTTGTGTATAAAAGCTTCTCAGGAATGGAGCCATTTGCACAGTTACAGAAAAGATATCGATGTATGATTTGTTTTGCAATCTAGCTTGCTGCTAACTCTGATGAGCCTGCAGCCCATATCCCATCAGCACCTTGCGCATCATTTGTGATGCAGTAATTTGTACGTAGAGGTCTCGTAGTGATATTTCTCTAATTAGATCATACATCTCTATTTTGTCTCCCATGAAGATGGTGGGAGATGTTCTCAAAGTCAAGGGCAGCCATTCCCCAGAGGTCCATGGGCACTACACAGCTGCTAGCAGAGATAACAAAACTTTAAAAATCTGCTGAGCAACAGATAGTATATTCAGATTTTCTCTCCAAATCTGTACAAATCACTTCCATTTCTGTTAGCTCTGGAAGACCCATTTAGCATCAACAAATAAAAAATGGCCTGGAGAATGATTTTCAATAAATCTTATTCCCCATTGCTTCCACCAGGGACTCAAACACAGGAGTAAGGGTGACAAGGGAGAATGTCACTGCTTCCCTTCATCTTACGCTCTGGCTCCCTTTCTTTCTCTAACAGTTCTCTGCTGCTGCCTAAGAGCACCCCACATGCTCCTTGTGACCCTCACAACACACAGACACATACACACAATTCAGCTCTGCACCAAGGATGACTCACTCTCAAGATGTCCTGTCCTCTGGCTCGAAAAATCAAAGCCCCCATTCCCTGGCGCTAAGGTACACTAAATATTTATCTAAAGCAATTCTCATCTAGAGAGTGGCTGCACTGTCCCAGATGGGGCAGCAGCCTTAAATCTGGACGTCTGGGGCTGGAATACTTGCTCCACCATTTACTAAGTTAATTACGTGGCCTTGAAGCCTCACACTCTGTCTTCCATAACATCATCCTTTGTGTCACAATCAAGAAAATTCTCCTGAAAAATACTTACTATTGCAGGTCCAGGACTGGTAGACACAGCCTTTGTGGATGTGTTCTCAAAACACTTTAAAATCAAACCATAGTCTAATTAGTAAAAGTTGGAGGGGCAGAAAGATTTCTCAATTCTGAAACACATGGGAGGCTCCCATGTCCACCAAGTGGCTTGGGCCCATCTGCAAAGGTCATAGACATTTGAGAAAGTTTTCTATCTGACTGCTGTAAGGTGTGCTGTGTAGAACTATAAGCAAGTCCAGCAATCAAAATTTAGGACATTTCCAAAAATGCTGCAGGGGTTCAGACACGCTCTGAGTATTGAATTGCTTTTTAATTTCATGGACATGGGAAATATCCAGTAGAAATGTAAGCGTGTAGCACAAATGTGTTCACATGAGCTCACATGAGCAGTCCTGCACTCACAGAGCTAACTGTAGATGCAAAACTGACTCCTCTGAGCAGTGAGGGTTGAGGTGAGGTGCACAGAAAGCTTTCAGTTTGGGAAAAACTAGCATCTCTGACAAAGCCAGAGACCTGCCTCCAGTCCTGCATAGATCCATCATGTTTTCCAGCCAGTGCTCAATTTATTCTGACAAACACAATCAAAATGGCCTCATAATGGGTTTGGTTTTTTTTTTTGGTGTGTGTTCAGAAGGTCAGCTTTAAATGCCTGCACATTTCTTCAGCTGCTTTCTATTATTCTTTCTGGAAAATAAGTTAGAAAAAGAGGATAATTTTCTGTGCCTGCTAAAGCTTCAGGGGCTATCAGAGGAGAAAATAGGGGTACAATCACAAGTGACAGAGCCCAGAGGGGCTCATAATTAACTAGCGGAGCTTTGAGTACCAACAAGAGCCACTGGAAACGGGTCCACGGCAGGGAAGCGTTCGTCTCAGGTAATCAGGAAGCAGGGTAACAGGAATATTTGGGGCACCAAGGAATCTTTTATGAGGGTTGCAGGCCCCAGGATCAATTTTAATTTCACTAAATTCATAAGCTGCAACTGCCAAGCTTTTAAATAAAAACTTTTCATCTTTTTAACAAACACCTCCCTCCAGAGGGAGTCACAGTACCTCGTCTGATCTAAGAGCTGCCGAACACAGATTGAGGCATCCTTAAAAAGTAATTGCTTCTTTAGCTGAGACTTGTAGGTATGGCTCCTGCAAAAAATAATCTCCTTCAAAAGTTCCAGAACCAAGAAGAAAGTTTGAGTCTTAAATATATGGTAAAATAAAATAGATTAAAAAAAATCTGCAATTCCCATTCCCACAGAGGAACAAACACAGAACTCCCGAAATGTCTTCTCTGTCTTGAAACTACATTTCTCAGCCAAACTGCTGGTGTTAGCGCAGGGGTCGGAGGGAGTGCTACAGTAATAGGACCAAAATAAAATAACATAAGGTGATTTTCAAATTACTCTCAGAATGGAAGCAATTTTAGAGAGACAATAAAAGTCAACAGTTACCATGGGACCTGCTCAGCACTATCTCAGAATTGAAAAGGCTGACCCCCCAGTGCACAGTGCACGTGCGATTTCCACGTCAAGTGTCTGCGTCAGCCGCGGTCTGGACAAAGAGCCTGAAGGTGAGGTGTCAGCATGCAACCCTTTAAGGCTGTGCACCCACTACTGCCTGTCTCCCCCTAAAGAGAGACTGGGGTAACTGACATAGAGAACAATTAAAACTCATTTTAGAAACATAAATCCCTGAGTGAAGCCATATGAAAATATTTACTAGGTGGGCTTTTGCTGCAACAGAAGTGATGGCATAGAAATAGCTACTGAGGAAAACATGAGCATGAACAGTTGATGACCATGGGAAAGTGACCTGGGAAAACGACTCTTGTGTGGAGGGTTCTTTCTGAACTCAGCATGGTGCTATGCGACCACCTCTGGGAGGCCAGTGAGCAAATACTCTACACCAAGGTGCTGTGATTTCAGAGGTGCTGGGAAGACTTTCGTACCAGTGCTCACAATGGAACACACTCCAGCCTTGAAATAGAAGGGACTCTTGTCATTTGCAACATTGTGGATGAACTCAGAGATTATTATGACAACTGAACTGAGCTGGGCAGACAAACGTCCCACAATCTCACTTTCATGTCACATCTAAGCGAGTGGCATTCAAGGAGGAGAGAGTAGAGTGGTGGCTGCCAGAGTCTTGGGCAGAAACGGGGGTGGATAGGAAGAGGGAAGTGTTGCTTGAAGATCATGGAGCTCCAGACAGACAGGAGGAATAGCTCTGGTGCCCTACTGCACAGAATGGTGACTGTGGATGATAATAGTGCTAAAGAGTGGGTTTCAAATGTTCCTACCACAAAGAAATGGTAAGTGAAGTGATGGGTATTTCAATCAGCTGATTTGATCATTAAACACTGTATACACGTATCAGGATATCATGTTGCAGTGTGTAAATATATACAATTACTATTTGTTCATTAAAAATAAAAGTTTTAAAAACAAACATCTTGCATTTGTTTTTAATTTATACTCATGTAATGGGATAGAGAGTCTTTCAGTGCACAGCTGAAGTGAGGTTAAAAACCACGGTGTTCATGGAGGAGCGCCCTCCAAGCAGCATCCAAGGCCACGTGACCTCTGATCACCACTGGGAAGACACGTGCTTTGAGGAAGGGCACACAGAGGTGCAACCAGGAAGACAAGTGCTGTGGGAGAGACTCCTTGAGGGCAGAGACGGCGTCAGAGGAAACAAGGGGAATCCCCAAATTAACCCCACCTTCTCCATTTCACATTTGTCGGGCTGAGCCAGGATGCAAAGGCCTCAGAAAAACCTTCCTGCTCTTTGGAGAAAACGGAACACAGGTACGGTGCTCAGTGATGACAGAGTCCACAGGAGATTGCTTTTCAGTAGAGAAACACAAAGTGAGTGTGTGAGTTAGCACATTGTGGGAGGAAGAGAGAACAGGGAGCAGGACACACGCTGTGAACACCAAGTGCAGCAGGAAGGCTCTTTTGAGCTCAGCGTATTACCTGATGACAAGCCAAGTCCGTAACCATTAAGTCATTAGGTCATAATAGAGTGATCACCCTTATCACGGGACCTCACCCAGTCCCCAGTAGGTGCTCCCCTGGCAGAAGGCAGGGCAGCCTTCCTGGGCTCCCTCCCCAGCCTAGGGCTCCGTGCCTGTCCCTGCTGACCGGGCAGGGACCCAGGCCACAGAGAGGAGCACAGGAACCCTGGCTGTCCACCCTTACAGGGGATTTCTGCATTCAGCTTTGCTGAGGTTTTACCTTCCTTTATCTATTCCCTCTTGCTGCCTTGTACATCCTTAGCTCCAGCTGTGGAAATCTGGCATACAAAGACTGCATTCTGGTAAAGTTCCCCAGGGGGTGTGAATGAGAATAGAAATGGACTCGAGAGACTGCAGGGCCCAGCCTGCGACCTCACATCTGACCAAGGGAGGCACCAGGGGGCAGCATGACTTAGCCTAATGAAGAGGAAAACAGACAAACAAACCAAATAACAACAAATGCTTGGAAGCAGGCTCACACCCACAGAAGGAGAAGACCAAATTGTTTGTCTCTTGAGTAATGTTTTCCAAAGCCTGCAAGGTAAGCTCATGACCAGCCTGGCCACACAGAAACCAGACCTACCCTGATCTAACCAGCTCAAGCCAAAGGGACCCCCACACTAATTTTACCCTGACTTTCCCTCATAACAATCTCATGTTAGTGCTAAACATCATGCCTGGGGTGAAAATTTAATAAAGTAATGAGACATGCTATGGAGGAAGGAGCATGAAATAGAACAGTTGCAAGAAAGTCTCCACCAGAAGAATTCTGGGAAGATGTCCGACTGGTACCAACCCTCAATAGAAGCTCCTGACTAGAGGGAGAAAAACAGGATGGAATTAGACTCTATGAAGTCAAAGGTGGGAAGCCAAGCCAAGAAAGAAGTTCGGCAGGCTGTAACTCCAAGGAAGAGCATTCAAGAAAACAAATTACAGGTACAAAGTCTATCGACTACAAGATGGGAGACCCCTCCCCCAAGCAGGAGGCCTGGGCAGGCTATCTGTGAGCAAGCAGGGAACAAAAGCCCTCTCCTTTTACCTCCCTGGAGAGAGCTGCTGAACTCCAGGTCTCTTTCTCCAGGGAGGTCCCACCTATGAACCTAGACACCGCGCCACCAGGCATACAATTGAACAGGCATTTTCCCCCACAAGTGCAAACTCCCAGCCCAGCCTTTCTCCCTCACATGGTGGTCTGGAGTTCTGCCCCCTGCAGAGTGCAGAGTGTTTGGTCTTTTCTGGGCATAGTGTGGCCCACCAATTATAAGAACAGAACCTGTGACTAATGGGAAATAAAGAGGGTATAGGAAGAAAAGGACACTCAGCAGGAGGAGGAGCAGTCCCCAGGTTATGACTATGCCTGGCCAGTGGTGGGTCGACCCTCAATTCGGTCTGTGTCTGGTGGGACAGGGTGCAGAACCCCTGGCTCTGATAGCACCCACAGTGGGGGAGTGGTTGCCCCCTGTGCACTGAGTTTGGCAGGCAGGGCTGGTCGCCAGCCCCTGCAGAGCCTGTGAGGAGAGGCCTGATAGGCATGGACTGAGACCTGAGGGCAAGAGTGTGGTCCCCTGACTCCAACAGAACCCTAGAGCAGAGGCTTGCTGGGTGTGAACCAAGACCTGAGGGCAAGGGCATGGTCCCCTGTCTCTAGTGGATGGTGAGCAGAAGACTGAGACATGCAGGTGGAGTGTGGTGCCCTGACTCCAACAGAGCCTGCAAACAGAGGCTTGCCAGGCAGTGGACTGAGATTGGTAGGCAGGGGTGTGGTCCCAACTCCAACTGGTCTGGCAAGCAGAGGCTAGGTGGGTGTGGACTAAGACGGGGTGGTGGTGCAGCCCCTGTTTCCAACTAGGCCTGTGAATACAGGAGTGGACAACAGTGGGGAGTGAGTCGGGCAGGCCGGAGGTATCGATCCCTGGCTCCAATTGCGCTCTTGGAGACCCTTGAATCCCTCTCTGTTGAGCAAGATTTGCAAAGCCAGAGACGATTTAATTGAAACTCATGTCTGGAGCTGTCCACTCAGGGACATTCTGAGGTTGACCTTCAAAGTTCTGTAGAGGAAAAGAACTGAAGGGTGGGGGCTGGGTTCCCCTGCTATTTGTATCTCTTCACAGCCGAGATTTAAACCTAATCTTAGGTGGCTTCTTAGGATAGAGTGGAGGTTGGCTAATATCAAAACAGTGCTAGCTTGCGCTATCTCACCAAGTACGTCCTCAGAGTCTCCAGCCAAAACTCTGAAAGGGGCCTTTGTAAGGTTGTAGGAGATAAGCCACAATTACAAAGCCTAGTGCTTTGGTAAAGGTCTATCTCTATTACTTGGGAACCCCAATTCAATCTCACCCTACCAGTTCTAATAACCAAATGGTGGCAAATGAACATGGTGCAAACCCAACAGAAGAACTCTGGCAACATGAATAACCAGAGTAGATCAACCTCCCCTCCCCAAGAAATGACAAAGGGAATACAACTGAAGATGCCATGCATCGACAAATGGCAGCAATGTCAGAAATCGAATTCAGAATATGGATGGCAAATAAGATAAATACAATGGAAGAAAAGGTAGAAAATGAATTCTAAAGATTGTCTTAAGAAATTAATGAATTCAAAGACCAAGTCACCAAAGACATGGACATAATGAGAAAAGAGACAGCAGAGCTCAAGGAAATGAAAAAGGTAGTTGAGGAGCTCTGAAATACAGTAGAATCCCTCAGTAATAAAGTTGACCAGGCAGAAGAAAGGATCTCTGAAACCAAAGACAAAGCTTTTGAATGTTCCCAAATGCTCAAAGAGGCAGACAAATGAAGACCAAAAACTGATCATTCCCTCAGAGTTGTGGGATCAATCTAAAAGATCAAACATTTGTCTTATAGGAATTCCTGAAGGAGAAGAGGATAGTCCAGATGCTCAACTCCAAGAATTTCCCAGGCATTGCAAGAGACTCAGAACTTCAGATAGTAGACAGTTTCAGAACCCCAGCAAGACTCAATCCAAATAAAGCATCTCCTAGACACATTGTGATCAACTATGTCAAAGTTGAGACTAAGGAGAAAATTCTGCAAGCAGTCAGACAAAAGAAAAGCATCACCTACAAAGGAAGAAATATCAGAATGACTGCAAATCTTTCAGCTGTAAGGTTTCAAGCCAGAAGAGGATGGTCATCAACCTTCAATCTCCTAAAACAAAACAACTTCCAGCCCAGGATCCTGTATCCAGCTAAACTGAGTTTCATTGATGGAGAAATCAAATACTTTAATGACATACAAACGTTGAAGAAATCTGCCATAACTAAACCAGCTCTTCAGGATATTCTCAGACCCATCCTCCACAATGACCAACGCAATGCTCTACTTTCAAAGTAAATTCATCCAGAAATTTCTGAACAAAACCCAACTTCCACAGTGGTGAAAGGATTAAAAATGTCCACTGGATATATGAAAATCATGACACCCAAAACACAACCAGGCTTATCAATTCTCTCAATGTGAATGGTTTAAACTGTCCTCTAAAGAGGCACAGGCTGGCTGACTGGATACATAAACTCAGACCAGATATCTGCTGTATGCAAGAATCTTACCTTACCTTAAAGGATAAAAATAGACTCAGGGTGAAGAGGTGAACTTGTATAATATAGGCAAATGGAAGCCAGAAAAAAGTAGGGGTTGCAATTTTATTTGCAGATACAATTGGCTTTAAACCAACAAAGATACAGAAAGATAAGGAAGGTCACTACATATTTGTCAAGGAAAGCACCCAACATGAAGAGATTTTGATAATTAACATTTATGCACCCTACCAGAATGCTCCTCAATTTATAAAGCAAACCCTAATGGATATGAACAACTTGATATCTTCTTGCACTATAATAGTTGGAGATTTTAACACCTCTTTCACAGTTTTGGATAGATTCTCCAAGAAGGAACTAAACAAAGAAATATTAGACTTAAACCTGACCCTAGAACAAATGGACTGTAAATGGACAAATGGACCTCTACAGAACATTAATAAAACTGAAAATACATTCTTCTCATCAGCCCATGGATCATCCTCCACAATAGATCATATCCTAGGATACAAGTCTAACCTCAGCAAATTTAAAAGAATAGAAATTATTCCTTGTATCTTCTCAGACCACCATGGAATAAAAGTTGAACTGAACAGCAATAAGAATCTTCATACTCAAAGTCATGGAAACTAAATAATCTTAGCCTGAATGATAGCTGGGTCAAACACAAGATTAAGAAGGAAATCACCAAATTTTTGGGAAAAAATGATAATGAAGACACAAATTATCCAAACTGCAAAGGCAGTCCCAAGAGGGAACTTTATAGCATTGGAAGCCTTCATCAAGAAAACAGAAAGAGAGGAAGCCAACAACTTAATGGATCATCTCAAGCAACTGGAAAAGGAAGAACATTCCAACCCCAAACCCAGCAGAAGAAATAACCAAAATTAAGACAGAATTAAATGAAATTAAAAACAAAAGAATCATTCAGAAGATCAATGAAATAACAATGTTGTTTTTTTTTTTTTTGAAAAGATTAACAAAATAGATAAACCTTTGGCCAACCTAACCAGAAACAGAAAAGTAAAATCTCTAATATCGTCTATCAGAAACAATAAAGGAGAAATAACAACAGATACTTCAGAAATTCAAAAAATCCTCAATGATTGCTACAAAAATCTTTATTCCCAGAAATATGAAAATCTGAAGGAAATGGACCAATACCTAGAAGCATGCCACCTTCCTAGACTCAACCAGAAAGAATTAGAAATCTTGAATAGACCTATGTCCATCACTGAATAGCATGAACAATACGAAATCTCCCAAAAAAGAAAAGTCCAGGACCAGACAGCTTCACGTTCAAATTCTATCAAACCTTTCAAGATCCAGCATCCTTTCATGATCAGAATACTGAAGAAAATAGGCATAGAAGGGACATTTCTTAAACAGATAGAGGCCATCTACAGCAGATCCACAGCCAATATCATATTGAATGGTGTAAAATTGAAAACATTTCCACTCAGATCAGGAACGAGGCAAGGATGCCCACTGTTTCCACTGCTATTCAACATAGTAATGGAAGTCTTAACCATCACAATCAGACAAGAGAAGGCAATCAAGGGTATCCAAATAGGGCCGAGGAGACCAAACTTTCACTCTTCACTGATGATATGATCTTATACCTGGAAAATCCCAGGGACTCAACTTCAAAACTCTTAGAAGTGATCAAGGAATATAACAGCGCATCAGAAAACAAAATCAATAGTCAAAACCCAGTAACTTTTATATAAGACAACAATAGTCAAGCTGAAAATATAGTCAAGGACTCTATTCCTTTTACAGTAGTGCCAAAGAAGATGAAATATCTGGGAATTTGCCTAACAAAGGACGTGAAAGATCTCTATATAGAAAACTATGAACCTCTGAGAAAAGAAATAACTGAAGATGTTAACAAATGGAAAAACTTACCATGCTCATGGCTGGGAAGAATAAACATTGTTAAAATGTCCATAATACCCAAAGCAATCTACAGATTTAATGCAGTCCCTATTAAAGCACCACTGCCATACTTTAAAGACCTTGAAAAAATAGTACTTCATTTTATATGGAATCAGAAAAAACCTCAAATGACAAATACATTACTCAGAAATAAAAACAAATCAAGAGGTATCACATTACCAGACTTCAGGCTATTTTATAAATCTCCAGTGATCAAAACAGCATGGTACTGGCACAAAACAGGGAGGTAGATTTACGGAACAGGAAAGAGAACCAAGAGATGAATTCAGCCACTTATCGTCATTTGATCTTTGATAAGCCTGTCAAAAATATTCAGTGTGGGAGTCTTCCCACAGTACACTGAACTCCATAAATGCATCAGTGTACAAAGTTATCTAATAAAAATAATAAATAAATAAAACCTGATGAAAATAAAAAAAGAAGGAAGGGAAGGGAGAGGAGGGGAGAGAAGGGGAGAGGAGGGGAGGGGAGGGGAGAGGAGGGGAAGGGAGGGGAGGGGAGGGGAGGGGAGGGAAGGGAAGGGAAGGGAAGGGAAGGGAAGGGAAGGGAAGGGAACTATTTGATGAATGGTGCTGGGTGAACTGGCTGGCGATCTGTAGAAAACTGAACTTGGACCACCACCTTTCACCATTAACAAAAATTGATTCTCACTGGATAAAAGATTTAAATGTAAGACAGGAAACTATAAAAATACTAGAAGAGAGTACAGGGAAAACACTTGAAGAAATTGGAGGATATTTTATGAGGAGGACCTTCCGGGCAATTAAAGCAACGCCAAAAATATATTACTGGGATCTGATCAAACTAAAAAGCTTTTGCACAGCCAAGAGCACAGTAAGTAAAGCAAACAGACAACCTTCAGAACGGGAGAAGATTTTTTGCAGGTTATGCTTCCAACAAAGGTCTGATAACTAGAATCTACAGAGAACTCAAACTAATCATTAAGAAAAGAACAAATAACCCCATTTCTTTGTGGGTAAGAGACTTGAACAGAAAATTATCCAATGAAGACAGGTGCATGGCCTACAAACACATGAAAAAATGCTCATCATCCTTAGTCAACAGAGAAATGCAAATCAAAACCACTTTGAGATATCATCTAACTCTAGGAAGATTAGCCCACATCACAAAATCCCAAATCTACAGATGTTGGCATGGATGTGTTGAGAAGGGAACACTTCTACATTGTTGGTGGGAATGCAAGCTAATACTATCTTTTTGGAAGTAAGTTTGGAGAACACTCAAGGAACTAATAGTAGACCTACCGTTCGATCCTGCAATTCCTCTACTAGGTGTATACCCAGATGATCAAAAATTATTTTACAACAAGGACATTTGCACCAGAATGTTTATTGCAGCCCAATTCATAATAGCAAAGACATGGAAACAGCCCAAGTACCTATGGACCCATGAACAGATTAACAAATTGTGGTATATTACACCAAGGAATACTATGCAGCCATAAAAAGGATGGAGACTTCACATCTTTTATGTTTACCTCGATGGAGCTGGGACATATTCTCTTAGTATCTCAAGAATGGAAAAAAATGTATCCAATGTACTCAATACTACTATGAAATCAATATATAACCACCTACACACTCATATGAATGGCAAAACATAACTATAGTCCAGAAAGTAGAAGGAAAGAGGAGAGAGAGGGGAGGGGAAGGGGGATATGGGAAGAGAGAGGGTATTTGGGGGGACCTCACTTAATGTGCATGATGCAATGGTACATTTCAAAACTATTAAGAAATAAGTATAATTGTGAAGGACATGTTACTTAGTTCAATGTAAGCATTTCACATTGTATATCAAAGCAGTACACTGAACTCCATAAATGCATCAATGTACAAAGTTATGTAATAAAAATAATAAATAAATAAATAAAACCTGATGAAAATAAAAAAAGAAGGAAGGGAAGGGAGAGGAGGGGAGAGAAGGGGAGAGGAGGGGACGGGAGGGGAGAGGAGGGAAGGGAAGGGAAGGGAAGGGAAGGGAAGGGAAGGGAAGGGAAGGGAAGGGAAGGGAGGTCAGTCTCCACCGTTCCACATACCCCCTCAGGAAGCCAGCCGGGGACTTCTGTCTGGGTAGTCTCCCCTGGGCTCCAACCTAAGCCTTGCCTCTGGTTAATTCCTGTCACATAGAGAGCCATGGACTGCACTGAAGCCTTGGAAGGCCCGGCCGGGATGCACAGCCAGGGGCTGATTCCCCCTCAACAAGGAAGCTCCAGTCCACCTCATGGCTCCTTCACGGTGAGCCTCCTACCGTCACCACCAGGGTGTTTCCTGACAACCCTCCATAGAGGTAGAATGGAAAGACAAAATCCCTTGTTCTTGCGGCCGGCCAAAGTAAGGGTGGATTTTTCCCTAGTAAGTCTTTCAACAAAAAATAAAGGAGACGGGAGGGAAAGTGGGTGACGGAGGCAAGAGTGCATCTGGACTCCTGCTTGTGTCTAATCCTCACAGGTTTGAAGGTGGGTGCATGTTCCACAGTAACAAAAAAAGTCCTTTTTTATTCACAGGTGTCCAACATGCAACCTGTGGGCTGCAGGGTTGTCCAACCTACAGCCTGTGGGCCACAGGCAGATTAGTTGAGGACTGTTTTGCTTATCGTGGGGCCTGATATAAGAAAAGCATACACCAACTTAACGTGTGGCCCAAGACAATTATCCTTCCGATGGGTGGCAGAAAGGAAAAAAGCTGAACTCACACACACACATTCTCTCTCTGTTGTTGTACATTATTGCACAACATAAAGATCTAGGTGAGAATGCAGAGCAAAAAGATGATTTTATCAAAAGGGAAAACTACAGTAACACAGACAACGCCCTCGCTGTCCTGTCTCTTTCCTTTACATCCACCTTAATGTTGATGGAGAACTTACAGAGGATGCCAAGGCCAGGAGGATGGGACAGCAGAGTCCAATACATGCATGTATTTAGTGATACTTAGAAGAGACGCTCACTACGGGCTCGCACAAGGACACCACCTTGACTGTGCCAAGGGCCTGAACATCCCTCAAGTTGCCTCCTGTGTGGTTCTTACCACAAATATAGAACCATTAGTGCTTCTGAAAGCAATGAACAAAAAATATATTTTTTTTATATCTAGGTTTGGTTTGCCAAGTAATTTTAAAGATATACCAGAAAGAAACATGTTCTTTTTGTCAATTGATTTCACTTTAAAATAAAATAAAAAAAAGATAGCATGTGCTCACTACAGAAATTACAACAAAACAGATATACACGACTCACTTGAGAATTCATAGAGTTTACAAATCAAACTTTTTAAATAGGTAAAAAGATCACTTATGGTAGCTCAATCACAATAAGAATTATTCTCCTCCAACAAGTGTTAAATGTTGCCAGTAGTTTTAGAGATCTGTGTCAAGGTAGCAAATAAAAAAATCTACCTGAGGAGAAAAGTGCAAGGCAGGTTAGCAACGGACAAAATTAACATGAGAACTCTCCAGAAGAGCAGAGCAGAGAGTGCAGGCCTTGGGGTCACAGCGTCACAGACAGAAGACAAACTCTTACTTGGTAGGTGAATCTTAGAGAAACAGCAACAGGAAAATAGCTCAGACATGCTCCACTACTTTTAGCAGCTCAATAATTTGCACAGAAATGAATTATTTTAGAACAGGGTTTTGGTGATTTTCTTCTTTTTTATTTGTTGAGAGACTGCTGTGGTGGGATTGACGGACAGGAAGGCTTGGTGGTCTGACAGAACACGCAGCGCAAACCCCGCGCCATGGGCCATGCCATAAATCCATCCACCACCTCCAAAGGTTTCCTCTGCCCTCTTTATTATTATTTTGCTTGTGATAAAAACACAACATAAGATCTACCTGCTTAGCAAGTTTTTAAACACAATACAGTATACGTAACTAGAAGCATTCAGCTGTACAGTAATCTCTAGGACTTGCTAGGTAAGGCACAAAGTTTCAGTTATTTTTAAAAGACCTTACGAATCTGGGGATCCTGGACAGCCAGAGCTGATATTATAAAAGTGAAGCAAACCTATGTCCTCCTTCTAAGGTGCCTTGTACTTATTGACTGAAATGTAAACTTCTGAAGATGCAGTCAGTCTGAAGAAGCAGGCAGGACAATAAGATTGCTAGATTTAGCAAATAAAAATAGGGAATGCTTGATTAAATTTGAATTTTGGATAAAAAATGATTTCTTAGTATAAGTACATCCCAGATACTGCATACTTATTAAATACTTGCGCTGAAAACTACATGCTATTTATTTGAAATTCGAATTTAACTGGTAATTCTATATTTTATCTGATAACCTTACAGGCCATAAAAAATTCAAACTTGTATCAAATAGCTCTCAGTTCTAGTGGGTGAACATTAAATAATATGAAGTATTCAAAAAGTAATCATCCTAAATAGTCTATCAATGACAGAGAGTAGGAGAAAAAATAAACATTCAGTTGTCCCCATGAGCGTGGCTAGAAGGGACATTGCGGACAGACAACGTGGCTTCCAGACGACGAGGGAAGCCGACACTTCTGAGGGGTCAACTGTCCTAATTTCACACTAGGCCAAACAGGGTCATGCCTTTAAGACAAATATACCTAGTTGACTCAATATAGTACCAAGGTGAAAGATTTTCTTTCCAAATATGACTGATAAATATGTTCTTCCTTCTTAAAAAAAACCCTTTCCACATTGTGGCAGGCTTAGCCTCTTACTTAGAGAAACCATCTTCAGGGAAGGCTGTTGACGTGCTCTCCATTCCTCATCCAAGAGGAATCTGGGCTGGAATGAGAGGACTGCAGGGAATGTCTATAGTAAACTTCCAGATTTAGAGAAGGAGCAATGCGGTGCATGTGTCCAGACAGGACAGAGGTCATTCACATTCTGGCAGCTCTGGAAACCTCACATACAAGCCGTCTTTCACAACAGCAGAATGACTGTCCTAGTGTCCCTTGGGAAGATATTTAAAAGATACCAAAGTTTCCTCAAATTAAAAAAAAAAAAAACTTCCACAACACAAAAATAATAGTCAACAAACCAAACAGACAATCTGCAGAACAGGAGAAAATATTTGCAAACTGTGCATGAACTGACATCTGGAATTTACAAGGAGCTCACACAACTCAACAATAAGAGCCAATAACTAAACAACCCCTTGGTTGTTTAGTTGAGTAAAGGATGTGATAGACATTTTTTTAAAAGAAGACATAAAAATGGGTAAAAAGCATATGAAAAAATACTCAAATGCTAATTATTGGAGACGTGTGAGCAAAAGCCACAATGAGATATCATTATCAAGTCAGAATGCCTTTTATCAAAAAGTCAAAAAACATGTTGGTGAGAATGCAGGAAAAGAGGGAAAACATAAACTGTTGGTGGGAATATATGATAAATTAGTTTGACCTCTACAGAAAACAGCAAGGAGATTTCTCAAAGAACTAAAAATAGAACTACTTATTCACTCTAGCAATGTCTCTACTGGTATCTCTCCAAAAGAGGAGATGGGTACATTAAAAAGATAACTGCACCACATGTGTACTGCAGCACTATTCACAAAAGCTAAATACAGACTCAACCTCAGTGCCCATCCGTGTGTGACTATATAAAGAAAATGTGATGGGGCGGCACCTGTAGCTCAAAGGAGTAGGGCGCTGGCCCCTCATACTGGAGGTGGCGGGTTCAAACCCAGCCCGAGCCAAAAACTGCAAAAAAAAAAAAAAGAAAAGAAAAAGAAAATGTGATGTATAGAGATAGATTCAGAGACAGTGCAATACTGCTCACCCATCCAGCGGGATAGAATCATGCCTTTTGCAGCAACACGGATGGAACTAGAGGCCATTATTTTAAGGGAAACACTCAGACATAGGCAGTGAATTACCACGTGTCCTCACTCACAAGTAGGAGCTGAATCGGATGTGCTCAGCACACAGAAAACCGGACAGCAGACACTGCAGGCTCAGAAGGAGGGCAGGAGGGGGGCGAGGGATGAGGAGTTCCTCCTGGGTACGATGCACGTTACTTGGCGACAATTACACCGGACGTCCAGACTTCCCCATACTCAGTATATCCATGTGCTGGAACTGCCCTTTTCCCCCTTAAATTCATGCCAATAAAAAAAGAGGGTTGAAGAGCGGCACCTGTGCCTCAGTGGGTAGGGCACTGACCCCATATATTGAGTGTGGCGGGTTCAAACATGGCTCCAGCCAAACTGCAACAAAATAATAGCTGGGCATTGTGGTGGGCACCTGTAGTCCCAGCTACTCCGGAGGCTGAGGCAAAAGAATTGCCTAAGCCCAGGAGTTGGAGGTTGCTGTGAGCTGTGTGATGCCACGGCACTCTACCGAGGGTGATAAAGTGAGACTCTGTCTCTACAAACAAAAAAAAGAGGTGTGAGTAAGCAATGCTAAATCTCTTCTACTCACTCTTGGGTTAGTGTCGGTGTAAGTGTGCCACTGTCAGAATGGAAGTGTAGAAGTTTTGGAATTTGACTAAAAACACCTCTGGGGCCATGTTCTCTTCTGTGCTCTGAGGCATAGCTAGGAATCTCTTGGCAGATTTAGATACCTGGCCATTTCTCCATGGCTGGTTTCCCAGTCCGTTTAATCAAGCCATGTCTGCACTCTGAGTCAGAACTGATTCCAAAGGGTCCAGAAGCTGCGCCACCTTCCACTTTCACTTTCGATAACAAAGAACAGAGAAGGCCTGGAGCGCCGCCTCCCTCTGAGTGACCACAGGTGTCTGCAGCTGACTGATCACCTCTGTCCTTCCTGGAGATGTCTCATATTGAGGGACACTCTGTCTACAAAAATAGCTATGAACATTTCACATGTGGAAAACCACATCCCTCTAGAAATGTCTGAGGCCAGCGTGGTGGGGAAACCCCATGGTCACTTACCAACTAGCCCAACAAACATTTCTTTAGTGAATGTCAAGTATCGGGTATACTGTACTCAGTGTCAAAAACACAGTGAGGACACAAAGGCAGGAAGTGCCATGCTGCTGCCATAAAATGCTCGGCTCAGAGGGAAGAGGCCGCGAACGACGGCTGCTGGCTGTGGTCCTGAGCTCTGCGCTAGCGTGGGGGCCACAGGAGACACAGAAAGCTTCCCAGAGGATGCTTAGCTCAGGAGCGATCTAAAATTGAACAGAAATCTACCCAGCAAAGTGTTTGTGTGTGTGCTGGCAAACAAAGAACGGAGGGCAGTGTTCCAGGAATAAAACCATGCAAAGGAAGAAAAATCATTTCAGTAAGGATGGAGTGTCAACCGAGGCTCAGAGTTTTTAGAGGTGAAGTTGGAGAGGAAAACTGGACCCAGATCCCAAAAACCTGTCCAACAATATTCAGTTTAAAATTTCTCCTGAGGGCAATACTCAGCTTAGGAAGATTTTTAAACCAGGCTAATGGTATAATGAGATTTGTATTTTATAAAAATCTCTCTGGTTGCCAAGTGGGAAATAGATAGAAGAGGGAGACTATTTAAGGAGGCTCTTACAGCATGGATGGAATTTGAAAAACAAAGTCCCTAAGGATGGAATTTGACTAGATGGGATAAAAGGGAGAGAATCATTCAAAGTAATCAAAGGGTCTAGTGCTCAAATCCTGGTTTCTAATGTCATTATCTGGGGACAGAGGGGGAACCAGGAGTTCTTTTAGAAATGATTAATTCCAGGACTGAGGGAGGAAATTTAAAAGATAAGCCTTGAGCATATTTCTGTGCCAGAAAGTGAGGAGATGTACTCCCTCACATTCACACACTCACACACTTACACACACACTCTCTCTCTCAGGACTAAGGGACAGAGGAGTCAACATAAAGAGTCTCCAACAGCAAAACCTAAACCAATATGAACAACAGAATGAACAGCAGAATCCGATCATAACCCAGTGGAAAATAAATATATTCATCAACTCATACTGATATAAATAAATGACCGAATAAACAAACAGGGCAGAACAGACAGATCTCACAGGCAGAAGACTTTCTGGAGAGTCATGTAGATACTCCACCCTCAGCGAGGAGAGAACAATTCCCTACTCCTTACGTGTGGGCTGTGCACACTGGATTCCTTCCAAAGAGCACAGGGTGCTAAGACTGACCAGGCTGAGCACCAGCCAGGTGATGAAGGCCAAGATCCATGGTGACCAACTGGGTGACCAGCTGTACTGTGCACGTTGTGTGATGGGACAAGAATGGCATTTTACCTCTGTGGCCTCTTCCATACCCCAGTCTCCTTAGAAAAAAAACATCATGCAAATTCCAATGAAGGGGCATTCTCCAAAATATCTGACCATACCTACCTTCAAAACCATTAAAATTATCAAAATCAAGGAAAGTCTACAAAACTATCATAGCCAAGACATAATGAATCAATATATACAGTATTCTAGATGGGATTCTGGGGCAGGAAAAGGACATTGAGTAAAACCTTAAGTGGACTTCATGGTGTATAAATATTGGTTCATTAACTGTGACAAATGCACTCTGTAAATGCAAGATGTTAATAACAGGAGAAGCCATAATAATAATAAACAATAAACAAGAGCAGGTAGTGTACATCGAAACTATATTCCTTTCTCAACTTTCCTACACATCTACAACTATCCTACAATAAAAGATTTTCAAAAAATAAATGAGAAATGGAGTTAGGAATGAAAATCCTGAGTTACTGAGATAAGAAATAGCCTAACTTTAGTGAACAAGCACTACGAGGGGAGAGTTGGGACTCCAGGAAGCACCGGGACACAGTGAAACTTCTGTTTGAGGAAGAACATACGGAGTCAAAGGGAACACACAGGAGAGGTGGGCCCCTCTCAGTGAAGGTCAAACATCTGTACAAATGGAGAAGAGGCCGTCACAAGAGAGGAACTTTACTTCCAGCCATACTGTATTTGGGGAAAGAAACAATTCAGATGTTAGGCCACAAAAAGGTCTCAGTAAATTTAAAAGAATTGAAATAATATATTTTTAAAGTATAAGGGAATAAAATTAGGAATCAATAAATGGAAAGAAATCTGGGAAAACCACACACTCTTAAATAATCAATGTGTCAAGGAAGAAATCAAAATGCACAGCAGAAAATACACACAGAGATGATGAAAAAGAACATATATTAAAACGTGTAAGGTGCAGCAAAGGCAGTATTTAAAGGGATATTCATAACTGTACATCTTTAAAAAAACATAAGAAAAAAATCTCAATTCAATAAGCTAATTTTCCATCTTAAGAAAGTAGAAAGAGAAAAGCAAAATAAACCCAAAGGAAGTCGCAGGAAGGAAGTGAGATGAGAAAAGAAGTGATGAAACACGTTTCCCTCCTTCACAGAAGGCTGAGGTCCATCAGCTCAAAACTCATCAGAAACAAACTCAAATTTTTACACGTTCAGCTGATTTAAACAAGGCCTAAGTAAGCAGATCTTTGCCACGTAGAGTTTGCCTGTTTTGAATGCCCTATGAAACTGCGCCCGACATTTGCTAACCACAGGCGAAAGTAAAGCTTACAGCTATAAAGCACCCAAAGCCACTGTTACCTTTAGAGATCTCTGACTTAGAGACTTCTTGGTACACTGCTGAAAAACATGACCTACCCCCTCTCTGATCTTCCTTCCACCAGGAGTTCCCTTGACATCCTTCGCTGAGGATAGCGTCCCCACATTGCAGCCTCTGAATGGTCTCATGCTCTGAGGCACTTCCTGGGCCTACACGTCCATCAAAGCCTAACCTCGGTAAAGCTCACGTGTGTTAATGCCACCTGTGGTCAGCCCTGAAGTCCCATCAAGCAATACTGGCCTGTATTACCCTCATTCCAAAACTGGATAAAGTAATCATGGGAAAAGAAAAATACAGGCTAATATCTCTTATAAAAAATAGATATTAAGAGTGCTCAACAAAATGCTAGCAAACTGAATCTGGAAACATTGCAAGGATCATATACTATGACCAAGTGGACATCATATAGTCAACCTGGAATGCAAGGTTGGTTCAACATTTAAATATCAATGAATGTAATTCATAGAATAAATAAAATTAAAGACAAAAGTCACACAATAATTGCTATGGGTAAAGAAAAGGCATTTGAAAAATCCAGCACCTTTTCCTGCTAAAACCACTCAAAAAACTAGAAATTGAAAGGAAATTCCTCCACTTAATAAAGAGCAGCTATGAAAAATTCACAATTAACATTATACTTCATAGTAAACAAATGAAAGCTTCCTCCCTAAAATTTGAAATAAGGGATGTTTATGTATGCTTGCCATTTCTGTTCAACATTGTACTGGAGGTTCTGGTCAGGACCATTAGGAAAGAAAATGAAATAAAAAGCATTCATAATAGATCAGCCTCTCTATATGTAATACTTCCACACACTCATACACATTAGAGTTAAAAATGTATTCTGTAAAATTGCAAGATACAAGATTGAATGAAAATATTAATAATCTCTCTAGACATTTAAAATGAATGATCTAAAAATAAACTAAGAAACAACTGGATTTGCAGCAATATCAAAAAGAGTAATATTAAAATAAGTTTAACAAAATCAGTGCAAGAATATACTTTAAAAACTACAAAGTATTATTGAAGGAAATTTTAAAAAAATCTAAAGAAATGGAAAGTCATTCTGTGTTCATGGATTGAAAGATTTAATATTGCTAGGTTGCAGTAGTCTCAAAATTTCCCTATGGATTCAACACAATTCCTATCAAAAGCCTAGCTGTCTTTTTGTAGAAACTGACAAGGAGGATATAAAATCCATGTGGAAATGACAGGAAGCCACAAGAACCAAAACATTTTTGAAAAAGAAGAATGAAACCAAGGGCCTGACATATCTGATTTCAAAACTTCCTACAAGGCTATGCTCATCAACATTGTGTTATGCTGGCATCACGACAGAAATATACATCAAGGGGACAGAACTAACTGTCCAGAGATAAGCCCCTATGTTTATGGTCAATTGATTTTCAGCAAAGATGCTGAGACAATTCAACAAAGAAATGATCTTTTTAATAAATGGTACTGTTGTTGATAACTGCACATCTACCTAAAAAAGAATAAAGCTGGACTCTTAAGTTATATACAAAAATTAACTCAAAATGAATCAAAGCCATAAATACTGTGTCCCAAAGGTCACTACCTGCATACCTACCTGCATACACAGGCACAATGGGAAACTGTGGCTAAGTGTGCCTTTATTTATACAATAGTCATTACAAAATTTTATAAAATATTTATAAAATATTTCTCCATGTGTCGACATAAAAATATAATATAAAATATTTGTTAATTTTTCCTATCTATGGCAATATTCAGGACACCCTGTGTAAAAATTAAAACTATAAAACTCTTGGAAGAAAATTAGTGTACGAATCTTTGCAGTAATTAGGTTAGGCAATATTTTCTTAGACGTGACACCAAAAATGAAAACAAAAAAAAATGTATCAATTAAACAATTAAAATTAAAAATGTTTATAAAATGTACTATAAAGAATTTGAAAAGTTAATTGAAAATTGCGGATCCTATGTTTGATAAAAATCTAGTATCCACTCTGTGTAAATAAAGTCTTGCAACTCAACAATAAAAAGATAACCCATTAAAAACCAGGCAAAGCATCCAAATAGGTATTTCTCCTAGAAAATATACAAATGTTAAACAAACACATGAAAAGATGCTCAATGTCATTAGCTATCCAGAAAAAAGTAAACCAAACCCACAATGAGGTATTGCTTCATATTCAAGGATATTTGGAATGAATAATATAGGAGATAATAAATGTTGAAAAACAGGTATATAAGTTGGAACACCCATACATTGCTGGGTGGGACTGCAAAGTGGTGCAATCACTATTGCAAATAGTTCTGCAACTCGTTAAGAACTTAAACATTGTGTTACCTTATGACCCAATAATTCTATATATACCCAAGAGAACTGTTTACGTATATCCATACCAAAACTTTTCACGTGAATGTTCAAAGCAGTATTATTCATATTAGTCAAAATACGGAAACAATTCATGTTGTTGATAGGTAGTGCATCCAGGCAATGAAATATTATTAAGCAATAAAACGCAAGCATGTACTGACGCGTACTACAATGTGTATGAACCTTAAACACATCGTGCTAAATGTCTGAGGGGATGGATTATCCAGATTAGCCCTACTTGATCATTACACACAGTATGAATGTATCAAAAAAACCCACACATGCAACCACAAATATGTACCATTACTACACATCAATAAAAAGGAGTCAGACAAAAGGGGCATCTATTGTATGATTCCATTTATATGAATTGTCAGAATGGATAGATCCACAGAGACAGAAGTTACACTAGTGGTTTCATGGACTGTGGCCAGGAGAGATGGGGAAATGGAACAATGTTTTACTAAGGTGATGAAATAGTCTAAAATTGATTTTTTTCATGGTTGCACAACTTTGAGAATATACTAAAAACCACTGAATTGTACATTTTAAATAGCAAATTTTATGGTGTGATTTAGATTTCAATTTTTAAAAGAGGACACAAAAAGAAATCGTATGTCCGTGTGTGGTGGCTCATACCTGTAATCCCTGTACTTTGGGAGGCTGAGGCAGCAGCATTGCTTGAGACCAGGAATTTAAGACCAGTGTGGGCTATAGAGATATGAGACCCACATCTCTACAAAAAGTAAGAAAAAACAGACAAAGTATGGCGGCAAACACCTCGAGAGGCTGAGGTGGGAGGGCTGCTTGAGCCAGGAGCTTGAGGTTGCTGTGAGCGATGATGACACAACTACACTCTACCCTGGGCAACAGAATGAGACACTGTCTCTTAAAAACAATAAGTAAAACCCACGTGTTTTAGAGAAACTAAGAAAACAGAAAGCCTGTTATGCTAATGGATATTTATCTGATTTCCATCTGGTACTTATGTGCAGCCTGAAGAACTTCCTTCTCAGCCAAGCATGTAGGGCAGACATGCTGGCCACAAATTCTTCTGCTTTTGTTTATTTGAAAATGTCTTTATTACACCTTTATTCTTGAAGAACACTTCCACTAACTGATAAGGTTTTCTGTTCTTTTAGTGCTTTAAAAAGATTTCCACTTGCTTCTGGAGTTAATTTTTTGCTTGAATGGGAAATCATTTATAATTCAGATCACTGCTGCCCACTGTGTGATGTGTAGTTTTTCTTTCACGACTGTCTTTCTCATTGGCCTACAGCAGTTTGACTGTGTTGTGCAAGAAATTATCACTTAACATTATCAATAGGTTCTTGGAAACTACATCCTTAAGCAAAATGTCACATAAATAAACTATTTTTATCAATGTTAGAACAACATTAAGCAACACAATTTTTTTCAAGGACCTGTAATATGTTATTTCACTTAGTTTCCAAGAATCTATCAAGGGCATTAAGTGAGGACTTAGTATATGTGTTATAATAATTCTAGCTGTGATTTTCTTTGAATTTATCCCACTTAGGATTCCTCAGCTTTTGAAATGTATAAAGTCTTTGCTTTCCCATATGCACGGTTCTTCGACACCGCTCCCCACGTTGCTGTACTTCAATCTGTTTGAACATTCTCCGAACATTCTCCTCAATGTGTTCTTGAGGTCAGGCAGAGTCTAATGATCTTGTTTCAAGTTCACTGAGTCTTTGCTTTGTTAAATCTAATTCATGTTATAAACATCCAGTGACCATTTTGTTTTTCAGATCTGTTTGGCTCTTTCTGTTTCTAGTTGCCGGTTAACTTTCTATCTCCTCATTCATTAGGAGTATATTTTCTTTTACATCCTTGAACGCACGTACAGTAGCTCCTTTTAAATCCCTGCATTCTACGTGCTGGGTTACCTCAGTATTTGTCTCTGTCGGTCACTCTTCCTCTTAACTACGGGAAAAATTTTCCTATTTTTTTCACATGCTTGCATATGAATATAGGAGTGCACATGGATGTCATGAATGATATGGTGTATAAACTCTGGTTTCTTTTAGATTTCTCCAGATTACTGATTTTTAAAGCAGGCAGTAAACTTAACTGCATTTAAGTCACAAACTCTCCCCGAAGGAGTCTGTGTTGTGGGTGTGGTGGGGGCAGGGGTGGGGCAGACATAATTGGTCTGGTGGCCCTGGGCTTGTTATCTGTGTGTCAGGAACACGCAGAGCAGACAGTTTAGGCATCGTACCCACCAAATCTGAGGATTTCCCTCTGCTGCTTTCTCCTTCTTGAGTTCTCCCTTCCTTTTCCAGTGCTGTGGGGTCTCCCAAACCTCTTTCTTCCTGTTCTTCAAGCTTGTGGGTTTTTACCTGCATTTCAGCTGGCAAAGTTTGGGAAACCCACTCAAAGTTGCTTCCTTCTTCCAAATGTTCCCCTTCCTCCAGGTTCTGTCTTTGATTACTCAGAGTTGCCTTCAGGTAAACAAGTTTTATATTTTGTCCCAAGTAGACAGACACTATTACTTGGAGGGTTGGTCTGATCACTCCACTATTAGTAAAAACGATCCCTCTGTTGACTGGGTGGCAATAACGACAAATTCCACCCACACAGTAATACACTTTGAGAACATGAGTGACACTTAGGAGAAACATGCATGGCCAGGAATCCTATGTGGGGTTGTGGGGGACAGTGGGCACGCATTGTCACAGAGGACAATGACCACAGGCTCCACTGAAGAGCTTTCCTAGCTGAGAGCGGCAGATGGGAAACTTTAGGATATGCACTTCATTTATGTGAGGTCACGGAACATAAATGAGATGAGGACGGGAGGAAGAGGATTAGGTAGGCACTGACCCTGCCGACTGAGAGCAAGTCTCCGGGATGAAAGAGTATGCTGAGATGCTGCCAGACTTCCTGCTGGGTGTAGGATAGCGATTTCTAACAGTCTGTCCACACTCCAGCCAAATAGTAATAAGAGACTCTTTGCTATGACCACCTCCCTGCCTTGCAAACTTACCATACCCTCGGACTACAGAAATCTAATAGTGCTCAAAGGAAAAAAGAGGGGACAAAATAAAACCCCTCTTTTATAGACCCAAGAAAGGGTCAGTTCATTATTAAAAAAGAGCTTAGACAATGTAATATTGAAAAATCTTACTCTGTTTACCTGGTTGTAGTTAAAAAACATTCTCCTTAGTAAAGTATCACAAGAATGGAAAAGCAGGTATCCAATGTACCCAATACTAATATGAAGCCAGTGGATAAACACAAGAGAAAAGCTGAATTAAACTCAAGAGGGGGACAAAGCAGGAGGGGGGGTTGGTAAACTCTCTCCCAGTGGGCACAGTGTCAGGGTATACGGCGCACCTCCTGGGTGAAGGGCCCAACTCCAACTTGGACTTTCCTAACAATGAAAACAAAGTAATATAATTGTTTCTACCCTCGTGTTAATCTGAAATTAGAAAAAAAAAATTCTTATTCTGAGTGCAGCTAACCATACCCCAAGCACATGAGCTCACAACAAATCGTTACTCTCTTTTCCAGACTGGCCTGGATGGAAGGTGGATGCCTGCAAGGCTAGAAGAGATGCGGTGGGCCGCCCAGCCTCACACCTTCGCTCCAGAAAGTGGAACCGATTGATCCAGTCTCACAGCTACTTAGTCACAGTCCTGGGACTCAGATCTCGGGTTTAAGACCTGGAGTCCATCACAGTGACCCTGAGGGGTTCACTGGGATGTTGGGAGACCAGAGCTCCTATAAGAGGGTCTCCCCCTGAGTGATGGAGCCTTTCCTTCACATGGAACTGCAGAAGAAGTCAGAATGCTTATTTACAATCAGCGATGCTTAATAATTCATTTCAGACCGTTTAACAGTTTGCCAGCTGGTATCTGTGAAAAGCTATGCTACCACTTCACTGGTCCATTAGCTATTTCAGTAAATGTATCATTATTTGTCATACTTTGTAAAAATAGACTCCAAAGTCAAGTTAGTGCATATTTTTGTTCATTATTCAGGTCTAAGAGCAGGCATTGTCCTCACTTCTCAAATACAGGATCTGTTTTGGTAAACAGCATTTTCACTGCAGCACACCACCAGCCCCCATATTTCTAAAGAAATCTTTGGTTGTGTTGCTGTGTATTTTTCAGTTAAAGTGGCTTTTTTCAGGATTTTGAAAGAAGTTTTCCTAATTCTAAAAGATATGCAAATCACATAGGGATTTAAAAAGCATCCTTCAAATAACATTGAAGTGTTTGTGTTACCTACTAGCTTAGAAGGCTCCTGAAGGTGAGGGCGTTACTTGTCCACTGTTGCATTCTGGCAATGAGTGTGGAGTCTAACACAATAATCACCCAACAGGCAAGTGCTGAGTGACTAACAGAACTGCCAATGAAGAGATCTTCCTTTCAGGTGACCCCATCACAACAAAGCTATTGTGGTATTGAATTCCCAGTGCTCTGGTCCTGGGCATATAACCATACAAAGGTTTCTCACACGACTTACCAGGATGCCCGCTGCTTCCTGGCTCACTTCCACCTCGATTATAAAACCCCCTTTTTGATGGGGAAGCCTGTACATGACATGATAGTGGCCAGGAGGCAAATTCACGTGAAAAGCAGACTGAAAAGTATGCAACAAGCTGAGCTTCTGTCTGTTTCCTTCTAGCCCGTATCTCTCTGTTTTTACATAAAACATACAGAGATGGTCAGGTAAGAAGCATTTCACAATGCCTCACTTGTCACAGAAACCACAAGGCCGCAGACTTTCTGAAGAGCGGGGAACATCTTCTTTTATACACCTTATGGCACAGCCTCCCTCCTTCACTATGCCAGTTACAGGGCAGGTGCTCACTAGACATCAGCAAACAGAACATCAACAAGGACGTCCACAGGTAGGTCCTACTCTGAGTAAATCAGACACTTGTTTTTTATACTTTAATCTTAGTTTACAATCAACTCTATAGAATCCCATTTGTCCAGAAAATTAGGTCCATCTGCATGGCATCTTTAAAATAAGACACCTAAAACTTTGTTTTGGCATGCAGTTAAAGTTATAATTTTAGAAACAAACCAAAGACTTCCCTGTGTGTTCAAGGACTGGTTTCTCCTGATTTTACGTCTTTTCCCAAGCGTCCCTTATTATTAAATCAAATCATTATAAAGTGAACACCTATGTGCCACTGTCAAGGCTCACAGCTACTTCAGAACAAGCATAATGGATGTATTTCCCCAGAATCTTCTGAAAACACTGTGCTGAGCTTCTGCAAAACACCATTCTAGTTCTTCAGCTTAAACTAAACAGCAGAGATCTTCAGTCAACACCACTTCAGGCCTTAGAGCCCTGAAGAAGAAACATGAATTATCACTTGCAGGTGGCACTGCCAGCTTTCCCAGTGTAGCCAGAATGGGTGATGAAAGGACTGATAAGAATAAAGCAGTAAGTAGCTGTTGCCTAACAGCCACTTAGTATATTTGGGTGGGAATGTTTTATTGTTGCTTTTGCCCTTTTCCTCGTCTAACAAGAGGACAGTGGCTCCATATATCAAATTTAGGGCTGTTTCCAATGTCAGTAGCCAAGTCTGAAATTAAAAATATAGGCAGGTTTCTAAGCCCCTGTTTAATGAGTTTGCCCGCAATGCATAAACGGAGGTAGCAGAGTAGAAATGATTCCATGTTAAAAGCTCAAGCTCATCTCTTTTGGAACCTAGTCAGTGATGATGAAGACTTCACCACTTCATTAGAGAGTGTTCCATTTATTAGCTTCATTAATAACAATAATAGGCAAAAACTTGTCCCAGTTGAAGAAAGAATTGCCCTACAGGATGTAAACAGACTACTGTGAATGTTCATCAACTAAATTTCTTGTTGGAGTTGAAACTGAACAGAAATCAACATTATTACTCATATTACTCACTCATGTTCCTCAGTGTTCCCGAGGCCTTGCCAAGGTGTCTCTGAGAATTCTAACGCCCTGGCATGTTTTCATGTTGCTGCAGGGAGAGCCTGCTGAATCGTGCAGAGAGATCCCCCTTCCCCTCGCCCTCCTCCTCCTCTTTCCTCCCGCCCCTCCGACTCTGCCTGAGGCTCCTCCAGGGCCACAAGGGCCTCTGCACTGACTCTATCTGGTTTCCTGCCTTTGGAATCTCCCCAGCCCAATCTATCACATGGTCTGCTGCCAAGATCATGCCTGTGGTCACCAAATGAAGTTCAGCTTTGCCTGACACGCAAGGCCATTTACAATTCGGTTCTATCTGTCTTCCTAGCCCTGTTTCTCCTACGCCCTCAACCTGGGTTCCCACCTGACCTGGTTGCTAATTATGCTCAGACCTTCCCCATCTCTCTGTGTCCTGAGTCACACTGGTCTCTCTGCTCTAATGAATCTTTTTTCTTTTTAATCTTTATTTCAAATTAATATGAGGGCACACATTTTTAGGTTAAATTGTTCTCACTTCCAAAGTAAAGTTCTAATTGAAGAGCTCCACACCTGGGGGGCACGCTGAACACCCCTGCCTTGTGCACAGTAGGTGAGATCCCGCCAATTGCCCTCCCCACTCACCCCTTCCCCGTCCCACCTCTCCCCTGCCCTGGCTAGACTGTATTTGTGTTTTATTGTTCATATGGGTGTGTAGTTGTTTATATATTGGTTTCATATTAGTATTCAGTATATTGGATTTTTTTGTTCATTCTTGAAACGCTTTACTAAGAAGAACGTATTTCAACTCCATCCAGGTAAACACAAAAGATGCTCTAAGGAATCTCGCCACCAAATTACACATGTCCCAACGCTAACCTCAGGTTGGAAGTAATTTTTTCTTTATTTTCAATTTCACAGGCTCCTTGTTTCCCCATATTTTGTGTTATATTTATTTCAATAAAAGTATTATCTTTTCCTCTGCCTCTTGCCCAGGCTTCAAAACCTTTGAGATTAAGGGATGAGTCACAGATATTTCAATATTCCCTTTAAGCACAGGGGCTGTCACATAATAAGTACTTAGTATATTTGAATAAATGAATGAATGAATGAAAGTTATCCCTGCTATATCACACTATTTTCTCACCTCATTCTCACCCCCAGAATATGACAGGAACATGAGCCAGTTAAGTAGCTTAATTATCTAATCCAAAATGTGGGCTCTGAAGCTCAGAGTGAGTCTACATGCAACAGCTGAGGTGTCAAAACACATTAAAAATAATATTACACCTGCAAAAATAACCAGGTGTAATCTAAGCTGAGCACCTCCTTCTGGCACCTCTTGCTCTACCACCCAATTTAGAATTGTGTTCTATAATTATCATATCTGTTTAAAGGTCCTATTTTCTGCTGATTTGTAACTAGGTGAAATACAAGATTGAAAATACTAGCATAAAGCGGGAACTAATGCTTCTGTCATATTTATTTGATTAAATATAATAACACACTTTTTTTTTTTCATCACGTATCCAACACTGTGAAAGGTCCGATCATCCCTTTCAGACCCGGGAGTCAGAGTGCACCATAGAAACTGGAGGCTGTGTCATACAGTTTTCCAGTCCGGGAACACGTGGGAGAACAGGTCTCTGTGACTTCTGTTAGCAATCTGTTGCTCTTGATACAGTGAGTTATACAAAGAAGAAAAAGGCATGGACCATACGTAACCTTAAGAAAGTTAGACAGGCTGGAGACCGAGTTAAATGCAGCAGGATTGATAATACCAAAGCCAGCCTTGGAATTCACACTTCACAAGACTCTAATGTATCTGGGGGTGCTGAGGATGAGTCGGGGGTAACTCAGACAGGCCCTGCCTCTCCTAAAGGGCACACTGTGCCAGGGGCTCTGGAATTCAATCCCTGTTGAATTCACATGCACGCTTTTTCTATTTATAACACACTGCTGCTGGCTGTTATGATTCAACCAACAGCCTCCCAGCAAACCTCCCCACTTCCAGCCCCTCAGACTCTAGCCTTGGACTCCAGCCTACGTTGCTAGCCGTAGAGATGTACTTCAAAAATACAAATAACCAGCACATGATTTCCCTGCCAAAAATCTTTAAATAACTCCCAATGGCCAGGGTTACTTCGAGTTCCACCGTGATCTGTGTCCTTGTCTTTCTAGCCACTTCTCTCATTCTTCCCAGACATGATTACGAACTCCAGTCACACCGGGAGGGATTATTACAGGTGTCTCTTCCCTGCCATCTGCTGTCTCCTCCTGCAGATTATCACAGGTGTGTCCACCCTGCCGTCTCCTCCTGAGGATTATCACAGGTGTGTCCTCCCCACTGTCTGCTGTCTCCTCCTGCGACCCCCCCCCCCCCACGCAGCTGCCTGACCTGAAGCCGTCTCAGCCGGCCTGCAGAGCTCACCTGCTCCCTTCACATCTCGCAGCCTGGGGGGACCCCATCTACGTGCCCAACCTCCTTGACAGCCCCACACTTTCATAGTCCGCACCTTCACTTGCCCAGTTAGACATAAGCAGCAGCCAGCCCTCTGTGCTCTCGGATGAAGGCTTCCGTGAGATGACCTGTCAGTCTTTCTTTTTCTGAATGGTCTGCCCCCGAATGCCCCTACCATTAATGCCCTGCAGGGGTGCAGGGATGATGCACTCTCCCTGAACTTGCCTCCCTCCTCAACTGAGATTCTGTCATTCCACCAATTGCCCACGGCCGGCTCTCTGGCAGAGACCTAAGTCTCTGTCCCTGCCCCTTTGTACCAAGGGACCTCCAGGTTTCTGCTTTAGCCCTGACAACCAAGGACAGTGCTGGGCCTTGCACTGGAAATATTTGCCACCTTAGAAATCTACTAACAGTTTGGCAAACAAGCCCTTGACCAAAGGGAGTAAGTGAAGGGTGTGTTCACAAGAACAGTGGGAGCAGGATGCAGGCTTGGACAGGAAGAGCAGGTGATCTGGTGGGAACGAGCCCGTCCCTTCGAGGGAGAGCACATGGAGCAGTGGCTTTCTCAAGAACCAGGAGACACAAACACCGATGTGTGCTGAGAACAAAAGGAAAACTTCCTACAAGGACCTACAAAATGTGGCCCCTCCCCAACACCACCCTCCCTTGTTCCCTGTCAGCAGCTCCAGACACCCAGAGTGACGGCCGGTGGTCCGCCTGCATTGAGTGCTGGGGATGGTTTCAAATGTTCCCCCCACCTTGTCCGACGCACCACCTTGAGCATGTTAAACTGAGTGACTGTTCTAAGGAACAGAATATGACAGAAGCGATGTGATGTGACCCTCAGGCATCATGAAATGGATAGCTCCCACCTGCTTCCTCTTGAGCCACTTCCTCTGTGGGATGCCAGCACCAGGGGACAGACCTGAAGAGACCCTGGAGAGGCTGGGGAGGAGAAAAACAGGGCCCACCACAGCTTGCTGGAGGGAAGAGCATCGCCTCTTCTTTTGCTTGTCTTTTAAAATTTACATGCTGCTGTCTTCTTGGGGTATAATTCTATAAGTGTTGACAGAAGCACACAGCCAAGAGCACCAAGACCCAGGCACACAGTTCCCTCTTGCAGCCCCACTGCAGTCAGCCTTTCCCCACCCCAATGTCTGGCCACCATTAACTTACTACCCAGGATGGAATTCGTCACCATTAAAAATAGACCCACCAGCCCGACTTTGAGCTTTCAGACAACAACATCCCTGGCTGATCTCTCTGTTGCAATATCATGAAGACCCTTAAGCAGAAATCACCCTCCAGGCCACTCCCAAATTCCTTCTCAGAAACTATGAGTGATAGTAAGTGTCTACTGCTGTTTCAAGTCACTGCACTTGGAGATAACTGTCACACAGGAGTTGTCGCATTTGGCTGCCTTTACAATAGTGGCGTTTGTTTACTTTCCCTAGAAGGTCTCTCTTTCATTGGTATCAGAGCGGGTCCAGCACCACAGGTCTTGGTGGAATGGTACCATCATGTTCACGGGATTCAGCCTGAGATGTGGGCAAAGGCCACGCAGATTTTAAGGGCAACAAAACACAAGGCAGCCAGTCCCCAGTACCTGGAAGCCCCCAGCACCTGACAGTCCCCAGCACCTGGAAGCTCACAGCACCTAACAGTTCCCAGTACCTGGAAGCCCCCAGTACCTGGAAGCTCACAGCACCTGACAGCCCCCAGCACCTGGAAGCCCCCAGCACCTGACAGTCCCCAGCACCTAGAAGCTCACAGCACCTGGAAGCTCACAGCACCTGACAGCCCCCAGCACCTGGAAGCCCCCAGCACCTGACAGTCCCCAGCACCTGGAAGCTCACAGCACCTGGAAGCCCCCAGCACCTGGAAGCCCCCAGCACCTGACAGTCCCCAGCACCTGGAAGTCCCCAGTACCTGACAGCCCCCAGCACCTGAAAACTCCTAGCACCTGAAAGCCCCCAGCACCTGACAGTCCACAGCAGAAACAACACAGATGGTGAAGACCTCTTCTACCACGTCCTGCTTATTTTGAGGTGAGTCGGTTCCTTCCGAGTCACATCCAACTTTGATGATGTGAAGTTCTAGATAAGCTGTTCCATCTTCTTGAAACCAGTGCCCCTTCCTGATACCTTACAGAGAGAGCTGAGAATTCTAATGACCTCTCCAGAGGTGTTTTCTCTTCCTAGAACTTTGCCAGGCACGTCTCCTAGGTGCCCATGACAGTGACTGTACTTTGAGTGTCTGCGTTCACTCCAGCCGAGGTGAGTTGTGAGTGCACAATGCACTTCCCAGAAAACGACAGTGGACTGTGTCCATTCTCAGCTTGAGTTCAAAGCGAGTAGTCTACATTACAAAATATTTAATAAGTCCCCCAACCCGACTGTTTTTAAACAAAAGAATAAAGGATTCATTTTCCAGTCAGTCACTAACGAGTCCCTGGAAACTGGTGTGTGGTGATCAGGACCTTGGGGCTGGTCCTGATGTGGAGGGGCACAGCTCTGGGCCTCAGAACCACGCTCTGTAAAAGAAGGGGTGTAGTTCAATGATATTTAATGTCCTTTCCAGCACTATTCAACTTATGATTCTTGGAAACATTATGAAATTTTTAAATGAGTTCTTTTGCTTTGTGTCCTCAAATGAGAATTATAATAGGATCGTCTAGTCTATCCTGAAACAGTGAAACAACTGCATTTTCCAACCTAAAGCTTTTGAATGAATGAGTGATAAAGGTCTGCAAAATGAATATTTTATCTCTACCTAACCATAATTTCATAATTTATACTGCCAGTGTTTCTAAGTAAGAAATTGCCTTCTGTCTGTGTTTTATGCTGGCAAGAAAAATGTAAACCTTAAAGAAAACCTCTAAAGTACTTTCCAGCCACTGAACTTTGTAATTCCATAATTCAGTATCTTCCTTTGTTTTTTACATTAGACTACATACGCAGAGAAAACAGACTGCTTTGTCTTGATAATTTAAGACTTGGAGACAGGCATCATCTGTTTTATAGAACACATAATGCCAAAGTTAAGTCACTAACTAGTTTGTGCATATTAATACATAGTTAGGCCAATTCCATTTATAATCTGCATTAATCTACAAGAACAATTTCACTTAAAAATTTTTTTCTACCACTTGAAGCAAAGGAACAGAAAAATAAAACAGTTCATAATTCTATAGAGTTCCTAATGACTAAATAAGGTGACTGCTAAAAATTTAAAAAGGAGCAAATTATTTTATATATTTTTAAAATTTATATTATATATAATATATAAATTTAGGTAGAAAATTATATGTATATTACAGAAATCAATGTCCGTGTACAAAAACTGACTGCATGTTTTATATACCAGTAACAAACACATAAAAGTAAAAATTTAAAAACATAACTTACAGTCAGGTGAAGCAATATAAAATGCTGTCGACACTCAAACATTCTGGATTTGAACTCTGCAGATCCACCTGTATGCAAACTGTTTTCAATATATGTATTCAAAACTTTTCTGGAGATTTGTGATAATTTGAAAAAATAGACAAAACATAGACTAGAAACATTGAAAATATTAAGAAAAACTTAGGTATGTCATAAATGCATATATGTAGATACTAGTCTGTCTTATTACTTAGTACCATAAAATATACACAAATCTGTATTTAAAAGTTAAAATTCATCAGAACTTACACTAACAACTACAAACAATACATACATGGCACCATTTGCAAAGGAGAGAACTGTGAACAAATATGAAGACACACTGAATTATGACGGCCTGACACTGGGTGGAGTGTACAGGGGGTGTGTGGGAACCGGGTAGCGTCTTCTGTTGCTATTAACAGGGAGCGCGAGTGTTGTGAATATTCACTTAAAACACAGTGCGATGATAATCATCTCTGTGTGAGCAGTGCTCTCCAGTAAATTGTGTTTGCCAGTAAAAAGTGATCTTTCACACATATTTTCCAGTGATTAGTGCAATACCATAAACCAAAAGTGACACCAGGGAACCCAAAAAAGTGCAACTAGTGATGCTGGATGTGCTCCTCAGCGCAGAGAAAGTCAGGACGTGGTGAGGAAAAGCTGCCCAGGTTGACATGTGCCATGGACAGAACCTGGACAGAAATACAGCTTAAGGACCATTGTTAAAAAAAAAAAAAAAAGGAATTTATGAAGATGTTGCTGCAGCTATGGGAGCAGGAACAGAACCTTGCCCTTTTCCAAAATACTTTCGATCTCATATGGAAAACACAGTTTTCCAAGGGGGTGCAGGATTGCTGTGAAAAAGGTATACAGACAGACTCCAACGTGATTTGAGAAAAGCAAAGTCATACTTGTAAAGCTAAGGGGAAGTGAAGGATCTAAAGCAGGAGAAGTTAATGCCAGCAAAGGACAGTTTGATAATAGTGGCTTTTGTTCACTTTCCCTAGAAAGTCTAAGGTCACCATTAGACTGAGAAAGAAGAGTGACATTAAAAGTGTCACGGCAATGAGAGAATCAGTTTTTGCTGACCAAGAGGAAGGAAACAAGTTCCCAGAAAGAAAACCACTGAGAAGAGTAATGGCCTGAACGGGCTCCCACTGCAAACAACAGTGTTCTAAACAACGTGCTCTAAAACAACGATGCTCTAAACAACAGCGATCTAAAACAATGGTGCTCTAAAACAAAGGTGCTCTAACCAATGGTGTCCTAAAACAATGATGCTCTAAAACAACAGGTGCTCTAAACAATGGTGCTCTAAAACAATGGTCCTCTAAACAATGGTGTTCTAAATCTATGGTGCTCTAAACAACGGTGCTTTAAAACAACAGTGTTCTAAACAACGGTGCTCTAAAACAACAGTGCTCTAAGCAATGGTGCTGCATGCAATGGTGCCCTAAAACAATGGTGTTCTAAACAACAGTGCTCTAAAACAATGGTGCTCTAAGCAACAGTGCTCTACAAGGGGGGACACTAAGGACATTTATCACTAAGGAATAGAAATGAACACCAGGACATTTTTTTTTTTTTTTTTGAGACATTGTCTCATAATGTCATCCTGGGTAGAGTGCCGTAGCGTCACAATTCACAGCAACCTCCAACTCTTGGGCTTAATCCAGTCTCTTGCCTCAGCCTCCCAAGTAGCTGGGACTACAGGCTCCCACCACAATACCCGGCTATTTTTTCTTGCAGTTGTCATTGTTGTTTAGCTGGCCTGGACCAGGTTCAAACCCGCCAGCCTTGGTGTATGTGGCTGGTGCTACAACCACTGTGCTATGGGTGCAGAGCTGAACACCAGGACTTACGGCAAGAATAAATAGGCTGACTCTACAGTTTTGTGCAAATGAAGCTGGATTTATGATCAGGACTCCCCCTTATCTATGAAGCTGTCAACCTCTCAGCCTTGAAAGGAACAGATAAACACCAGCTTCCACTCTTTTGGTTGTACAGTAAGAAGACCTCATCAACCAGAACCCTTTCCCTGGATTGCCTTCCGCGTTGCTTTATTCTAGAAGTGAGGAAGTACCACACCAGTAGGAGCCTCCCTTTAAAGGGCTTTTGGTACTGGACAATGTTCCTTTCCACCCAGAACCCATCAGTTCAGCACAGGTGTCCAGGTCATCTACCTGTTATCAATACACCATCTAGATGAGTGCATCAGGGCCCTTTGAGGATCCCTGCACAGGGACTCCATGGAGAGGATTGTCAGTGCCATGAAAGTGAATTAACAAGGAAGCACATCAAAGCCTATAACCTAAGAGCTAACAGATTCCACTGCCCAGGAAGCACCAAAATGACCGGGTGGGGATGAGTGTTTCCCAACTAGTGCCCAGCGATGAGGAAGGCACAGTCATGGGAAAGAACCTGACACCAGACAACCTAGGAGAAGGGCCCCCAAATTTAAAGATGCTTCCAACTTCCCTTAGAAGTCACAGACACGGGCCTGCTCCCTATACATGTTCTACGGCACAGGCACTGAAACCAAAGCAAATGATAGGAGGTTTAGTACCATACAGACACATTTTTCGAGAAATGAAAATGCAAAAAAGTCAGAAAGAAATTACAATGTATTTCTATAAAATGAGATTCAGTGTGCCGGCCCCTGATGCATCTGCCACCGCGAGATGGCAAGACCAACCCCTCTCCTCCCTTAGCCTACACAGTGCAAAAATAATAATAAATATATTTTCTCATCCTTGTAGTTTTCTGAATAACATTTTCTTTTCTCTGGCTTATTTTACCGTAAGAATACAGTATAAAATACATGAAAAATATATGTTAAACAACTGTGTCATTGCTGAGGCTTCCAGTCAATAATAGGCTGTTTGTAGTTAAGTTTGGGAGGAGTCAAAGTTATATGCAGACTTTTTACATTGAGAGTTGGATCCTCTAACCCCCATATTGTTCAAGGGTCTTGTATACTTTGGGGATAACCTTAACAAATGATATGAAAAACTTTCACACTAAAAACTACAAAACACTATTGGCAGAACTTAAAGAAATATAAATAAATGGAGAGATATAGACGTTCATGGACTTGGCCCACTGTGGTCAAGACAGACTGACAGATTCACCACGTCTTCATCCCAGCACTCTGGGAGTGGGAGGCAGGAGGATCCCAGGAGTTCAGACCAGCCTGAGCAAGAGTGAGATGTGTCTCTACTAAAAATAGAAAAATTAGCTGGGTATTGTAGTCCCAGCTACTCGGGAGGCTAAGGCAGAAGGAGGGCTTGAACCCAGAAGTCTGGGTTTGCTGTGAGTTAGGCTGACATCATTAGGGCACGCTAGGGAAGATCGAGATCTCAAAAAAAAAAAAAAAAAAAAGAGAGAGAGAGAATTCTCATGGATTTGAAAAAGCAGTATTTTGAAGAATTTAAATAAGTTCTCCCCAAGATGATCTATAGATTGGATTCAAATTCCAGCAAGTTTTCTATGTAAAGATTGACAAGCTGTTTCTAAAATTTACATAGAAATGCAAAGGATTTAGAGAAAAATAATCTTGAGAAGAAAGAATTGACGTGAATATTTGTACTATCTTACTTTAAGATTCCTGGAATGCTAAAAATCTCAATACAGCATGGCATTGGTATACACATAGACAAAGACCCATGGAACAGAAAGGACTGTCTACAAATATACTCACACAAAAATAGATTTTTCAGTAAAGGTAATTCAAGGCAATTTAGCAAGGAAAAGCAAATATTTTCAACAAGTTTTCTGTAATACCTATGTAAATGTATAAAAAGAACCCTTCAACCCTTAACTCATACCATATACAAAAATTAATTTGAGATACTTCATAATCTCATAATCTTAGATACAAAAGCTTAAAACTACAAAACATGCAAGAAGAACGTCTTTGGTTCTGGGTGTGGGCAAAGGTCTTGAGACAGGACACAACGCAAGGCAAAGGCCCTGAGATAGGACGGGGAACGCAAGGCAAGGACCTTGAGATAGGACATGGAACACAAGGCAAAGGCCTTGAGATAGAACAGGAAACGCAAGGCAAAGGTCTTGAGATAGGACATGGAACGCAAGGCAAAGACCTTGAGATAAGACAGAGAATGCAAGGCAAAGACCTTGAGATAGGATGGGGAACGCAAGGCAAAGACCTTGAGATAGGACAGGGAACGCAAGGCAAAGACCTTGAGATAGGACAGGGAACACAAGGCAAGGACCCTGAGATAGGACAGGGAACGCAAGGCAAAGACCTTGAGACAGAACAGAGAATGCAAGGCGAAGACCTTGAGATAGGACAGGTAATGCAAGGCAAAGACCTTGAGATAGGACAGGGAACGCAAGGCACAGACCTTGAGATAGAATAGAGAATGCAAGGCAAGGAACCTGAGATAGGACGGGGAATGCAAGGCAAAAACCTTGAGATACGACACGGAACACAAGGGAAGGGCCCTGAGATAGGACAGGGAACGCAAGGCAAAGACCTTGAGATAGAACAGAGAACGCAAGGCAAAGCCCTTGAGATAGGACAGGGAACGCAAGGCAAGGACCCTGAGATAGAACAGAGAACGCACGGCAAAGACCTTGAGATAGGATGGGAAACGCAAGGCAAAGACCTTGAGATAGGACACAGAGAATGCAAGGCAAGGACCCTGAGATAGGACAGGGAACGCAAGGCAAAGACCTTGAGATAGAACAGAGAACGCAAGGCAAAGACCTTGAGATAGGATGGGGAACGCAAGGCAAAGGCCTTGAGATAGGACATGGAACGCAAGGCAAAGACCTTGAGATAGGACAGAGAACGCAAGGCAAAGACCTTGAGATAGGATGGGGAACGCAAGGCAAAGACCTTGAGATAGGACAGGGAACACAAGGCAAGGACCCTGAGATAGGACAGGGAACGCAAGGCAAGGACCCTGAGATAGAACAGAGAATGCAAGGCGAAGACCTTGAGCTAGGACAGGTAATGCAAGGCAAAGACCTTGAGATAGGACAGGGAACACAAAGCAAGGACCCTGAGATAGGACAGGGAATGCAAAGCAAAGACCTTGAGATAGGACAAGGAACACAAGGCAAGGACCCTGAGATAGGACAGGGAACGCAAGGCAAAGACCCTGAGATAGGACAGGGAACGCAAGGCAAAGACCTTGAGATAGGATGGGGAACGCAAGGCAAAGGCCTTGAGATAGGACATGGAATGCAAGGCAAAGACCTTGAGATAGGATGGGGAACGCAAGGCAAAGACCTTGAGATAGAACAGAGAATGCAAGGCAAAGACCTTGAGATAGGACAGGTAATGCAAGGCAAAGACCTTGAGATAGGACAGGGAACACAAGGCAAGGACCCTGAGATAGGACAGGGAACTCAAGGCAAAGACCTTGAGATAGAACAGAGAATGCAAGGCGAAGACCTTGAGATAGGACAGGGAACGCAAGGCAAAGACCTTGAGATAGGACACAGAACACAAGGCAAGGGCCCTGAGATAGGACAGGGAACACAAGGCAAAGACCTTGAGATATGACATGGAACGCAAGGCAAGGACCCTGAGATAGGACAGGGAACGCAATGGTAATGATGAGAAAGACTAGATAAGATTCCCCAAAAAGTGCATAAATGTTCAAAAGCTTTACTCCAAATAGCACCAAAACAATCCAAAAGTCATCAAGAAGAAAATAGACAAGTTACAGATTTTTTGTTAGTAGAATACTACTCAGTAATAAAAAAGGTTTATCTGCTATAATTGGATAAATTTCAAAAACAATATGCTATGGAAAAGAAGCCAGATGCATAAAAATACATACTTTATGATTCTATTTATGCAAAGCTTTAGAGAAAGCAAAACTATTTGATGATGAAAAATGAGAAAAGTGGTTCCCTAGAACAGATGGTGTGGACTGACCAGGAAAGCATAAATGATGGAAAAGCTACACGTCTTAACATGAGTGTGAGTTACATAGGTGTTTGCATTATCAAAACTCACCTAACTGCAACACTTGGAATCTCTGCATTAGACTGTGAATAAAATATGCATCATTTTTAAAAATTGGAAGAACAGAATCATAAATAATTTTGTATAAAAATTATTCAATCAAGATTCTTTTAGAAGTGAAAATGACTGCCATTGTTAAATGCCAGTGGCTTCCACTATGCTTTCCTTGTCACCACTTGTTGGGGCCTGGGACTGGCTAGGTCTCCGGCGGGCTTCATCTATCCTCCAGACTCGGACTACTGTGCTAACTTGCTCTGGAACAATTACCCTTAGGTACCAGGGGGCTTATTCGCCTCAGCAGAAGGGAGAGAGAGGGAAATGATCTTCGAGAAACAGTCTTAGTAAGAAAGTAATTCTTAGCAGTCTTCTTAGAAAGGCCTCGGCAGACAGCCTTCAGGCAGGAGAAACGGAAGAGCTGAAGTGAGCAGTCCATGAAATGCTCACTCCCCAACTGCCTTCTCCAGCAACTACTTATAGACGTGGCTACTTGACCACAGGTGTAGAGACTGCCAATCACTGATGGTCCCACTCTACAGCGTTCCCATTAGGAGAGCCAAATCCCACCCCATGCCCTGATCACCAAGGTGTCATAATCGAGCTGTTAATGGTGTTTCTTATAATTACAGAGTGCTCTGAGCTTAACACTCACTTCTCCTTTCCATCCATGAGCTATATGTTCTGCAACAGTTAAGAATACAGGATTTTAGGTGATTTTTTTCCCAGTACGCTCTCTGTTTATTCATTCATTCATTCTGAGTACCTACTTTTTGTATTCTACTATTTTTGTTTTTTTAACACTTCATTGATAAAAATTGACACATAGGCCTGCTTTTTTTTTTTATGCTTTTTTTTTTTATAATTTTATTGAATCATAATTCTGTACATTGGTGCAATCATAGGGCACGATTCATATACATTCAGAAATGTTTTCATCGTACTGTTACAGATAGCCTTCATGGCATTTTCTTGATCACTATATAAAGAC
>CAUYON010163118.1:0-11823 GCA_963573935.1 Arctocebus calabarensis | reverse complement strand
GCACTCTACCAAGGGTGACAAAGTGAGACTCTTGTCTTTACCAAAAAACAAACAAACAAACAAAAAACTTTTACCTATTAATTTTTGAGTTGTTGCTTGGATAATTTATAAATGTGAAAGGAAGCTATTCCTTGGTGTATTTCATTAGGTTTTTTTTTTTTTTTTTGAGACAGAGCCTCAAGCTGTCACCCTGGGTAGAGTGCCGTAGCATCACAGCTCACAGCAACCTCCAACTCCTGGGCTCAAGTGATTCTCCTGCCTCCGCCTCCCAAGTAGCTGGGACTACAGGCACAGAGCCAGGATTTTTATCCAGAACTGGTCAAAATGAGCCCAAAGTTGGAGACTCCAGAAACTTTTTAAAAAAGTGATACAGGATGCCTCATGTCCATCTGTCTAGAGTATGGGACAGTAAAGCAAGTGCTGCCCACACTAAAAAAAAAAAAAAAAAAATACAGGCTTGATAAATTTGTAGTGTAAGTATACCTACCAAGAGTGTTTTAGTGTGTCTGCTTTATAGAAATAAAGCCGAAATCCAGTGGGTTGGCATGCTAATGCATGTTGAGAAACAGAGGAAAAAACTTATTTTTAGCCTTTGCACCTCATGGTCCTGTTTCAAAATTTGCATTTGATGCATTGAAAATTCTTAGAGGGAAAGTCATTTGATAAATGACTTTTCGGTTTACCTCTTTTTCCAACAAACAAGATTATAAAAGCCATTTGTAAAATTGTTTCGGCAAAATTATTGACCAGAAGATCAGGAATATAAGTTTCAGATGAGCTCTTTTCTGGTGATCTGAGTGATGGAAATAATAAGGCTGATCTGTTGCCTTCATTGCTCAGTAAACATACTGTCACTGCTTTGTAAACTCTTAATGTAAAGAGCAGACTCTGGAAAGGTGGGTGACAGTTTGAGGATCTGGCATAAGTAGGTAGAAAAAAAATTCTTTGGTCTCGGTACAGTGGCCCTGTGTTTTTTGTTTCAAACTCCCAGGGCAGATAGTATAGAAAATATATCTGCTTTTTTTTTTTTTTTTTTTTTTTGGTAAGAAGGTTTTTATTTGAAATATAGTCTGAGCAACATGAATGTAGCCAGGATATATCTGCATTTTGACCACTAGATTAATGTACACAGTTGAGATACGTGATAAAGACCAGTTTTACTTTCTTAAAATACCATTGTATATAAGCAATTTATTATTCTAACCAGAACATTTTGGTGATGACCAGTTCTTTTTTTTTCGGCTCTTAATACGCTGATACTGTTTTGTTTTTTGAGACAGAGCCTCAAGCTGTCACCCTGGATAGAGTGCTGTGATATCACAGCCCACAGCAACCTCTAATTCTTGGGCTCAAGCGAGTCTCTTGCCTCCGCCTTCCAAGTAGCTGGGACTACAGGCACCTGCCACAACACCCAGCCATTTTTTGGTTGCAGCCGTCATTGTTTGGCAGGCCCGGGTTGGATTCGAACCTGCCAGCTCAGGTTTACATGGCTGGTGCCTTAGCCTATTGAGCTACAGGCGCTGAGCCTATGTTTTGTTTTTTTTTAGGCATGAATCTTTACATTGGAGTTTTGCTTTTGCAGTCTTTTTTTTTTTGTAGAGACAGAGTCTCACTTTATCACCCTCGGTAGAGTGTCCTGGCATCACACAGCTTACAGCAAACTCCAACTCCTGGGCTTAGGCGATTCTCTTGCCTCAGCCTCCCGCGTAGCTGGGACTACAGGCGCCCCCACAACACCCGACTGTTACTCTGTTTTGCAGTTTGGCAGAGGCCAGGTTCGAACCCGCCACCTTCCATAGATGTGGCCTGCGCCCTACTTGATGAGCCAGAGGCTCCGCCCCCCCCCTTTTTTTTTTTTTGTCAGAGTCCCACAATGTCGCTCCAGGTAGAGTGCTATAGCATCACAGCTCAAAGCAATCTTAAACTCTTGGGTTCTAGCAATTCTCTTGCCTGGGCCTCCCAAGTAGCTGGGACTACAGGTGCCCACCACAACGCTGTGCTATTTTTTTGTTGCAGTTGCTATTGTTGTATAGCTGGCCCGGACTAGGTTTAAACCCGCTAGCACCAGTGGGTGCCCTAGTCGCTGAGCTACAGGACTCTAGCCTGCTTTTGCAGTCTTTTGAGATACAGCTCCTTGATCTTGAGAAGTATTGCTGACTTCAGTGTGAAATTGCAAAACATTTTACTAAAGTGCCTAAACATTTGGCAATTATTCTCAAGGGCTTATGAGTTCACGTATAGAACTTCAAGAAAGTTGTCTGTGGTTGATAGATGAAATGATTTTTTGTTAAGTTGTAAATCTTTTTTTTTTTTTGAGACAGCCTCAAGCTGTCACCCTGGATAGAGTGCTATGGCATCACAGCTCACAGTAACCTCCAATTCCTGGGCTCAAGCCAGTCTCCTGCCTCCGCCTCCCAAGTAGCTGGGACTACAGGCGCCCGCCACAAGACCCGGCCATTTTTTGGTTGCAGCCTTCATTGTTGTTTGGCGGCCCGGGCTGGATACGAACCTGCCAACTCAGGTGTACATGGCTGGCGCCTTAGCCTGTTGAGCCACAGGCGCGGAGCCTAAGTTGTAAATCTTGTATGTTACAGTATAGTTGCTCCTGTCTGGAGGGAGTTCGTGTTCTATTTGCATAGTAGATTGGCATATCCAGTGAATGGATTGTATTGGCATGTCCAGTGAATGGATGTTAGGGAGAGAGGAAGAGTTTTCTGACTTTGTTACTTTTTGGCATTTTTTTGTTTGTTTGTTTTACTTTGCTTTTCTGCCACTTCTTTCATCTATTACATATAAAGGAAAGAATTGAGGCTCGGTGCCTGTGGCTCAACAGGCTAAGGCATCAGCCACGTACACCTGAGCTGACAGGTTGGAATCCAGTCCGGGCCGCCAAACAACAATGACGGCTGCAACCAAAAAATGGCCAGGCGTTGTGGCGGACGCCTGTGGTCCCAGCTACTTGGGAGGCAGAGGCAGGAGACTCGCTTGAGCCCAGGAGTTTGGAGGTTGCTGTGAGTTGTGATGTCACAGCACTCTATCCAGGGTGACAGCTTGAGACTCTTATCTCAAAAAAAAAAAAAAAAAAAATTGAAACTGTTGAAAATTAGTGCAAAGTGGTATTTATAGTTGTAGGGACATTACTGGCAAATAGGAAAGGGAAAAAAGAGTAGGAAGAATGTTGTAGATACAAGTGGGAGTGTAAAATACTTCTTCCTGGTATATTTACGAAAACAACATAGTGATTCTGCAAATTCTTACAACCAACTTTTTTTTTTTTTTTTTTTGAGACAGAGCCTCAAGCTGTCACCCTGGGTAGAGTGCCATGGCATCACAGCTCACAGCAACCTCCAGTTCCTGGGCTCAAGCCAGTCTCTTGCCTCCTCCTCCCAAGTAGCTGGGATCACAGGCGCCTACCACAACGCCTGGGCTTTTTTTTTTTTTTTTTTTTTTGGTTGCAGCCATCCTTGTTTGGCAGACCAGGCTGCATTCGAACCCACCAGCTCATGTGTACGTGGCTGGCGCCTTAGCCCATTGAGCCACAGGCGCCGAGCCCCAACCAACTATTAATGGAAAAATATGCTGCTTTTGTGTGTTTGTCCAGATTTTAGAGTTTTCTCCTTTGATGATTTCTAAAGTTGTGTTTTGAGTGGCAAACATCAATGAAATTAACGAACAAGTGAAACAAGCTATATCAGATGTTAAAATTTTAAACCATTGAACTTCTCAGATGGCTTTTCCTCCCATAATGGTAGTTTCCTTCTGAAGTTTTATTTTTTTATTTATGTTTTATTTCTTTTTGAGACAGTCTTACTTTGTCGCCCTTAGTAGGGTGCTGTGGCATCACAGCTCACAGCAACCTCAACCTCTTGGGCTTAAGAGATTCTCTTGCCGGCTTGGGGCCTGTGGCTCAACAGGCTAAGGCGCCAGCCACGTACACCTGAGCTGGCGGGTTCGAATCCAGCCTGGGCCCGCCAAACAATGATAGCTGCAACTAAAAAAATGGCCGGGCGTTGTGGTGGGCGCCTGTAGTCCCAGCTATTTGGGAGGCAGAGGCAGGAGACTCACTTGAGCCCGGGAATTGGAGGTTGCTGTGAGCTGTGATGCTCAAGCACTCTATACAGGGTGACAGCTTGAGGCTCTGTCTCAAAAAAGAAAAAAAAAATTCTCTTGCCTCAGCCTCTCAAGTGGCTGTTTCTACAGGTGCCTGCCATAATGCCTGGCTATTTTTTGGTTGTAGTTACTGTTTTTTGTTTGGCAAGCACGTGCTGGATTCGAACCTGCCAGCTCCAGTGTATGTGGCTGGCACCCTATTCCCTAGGCTACAGGCACGGAGCCTTCTTCAGAAGTTTTTTTTGGTGAGACAGAGCCTCAAGCTGTCACCCTGGGTAGAGTGCTATGGCACCACAGCTCACAGCAACCTCCAATTCCTGGGCTCAAGCGAGTCTCCTGCCTCTGCCTCCCAAGTAGCTGGGACTAGAGGTGCCCGCCATAACGCCCGGCCATTTTTTGGTTGCAGCCGTCATTGTTGTTTGGCGGGCTGGTCTGGATTCGAACGCGCCAGCTCAGGTGTACGTGGCTGGCGCCTTAGCCCGTTGAGCCACAGGCGCCGAGCCCAGAAGTTTTTTTTTAAGACAGTCTCACTGTGTCGATCTTGGTAGAGTGCTATGGTGTCACGACTTAAAGCAACCTCTAACTCTTGGGCTTAAGCGATTCTCTTGCCTCAGCCTCCCAAGTAGCTGGGACTACAGGCACCTGCCACAACGCCCAGCTATTTTTGGTTGCATTTGTCGTTGTTTAGCAGGCCCAGGCCAGGCTTGAACCCGCCAGTGCATGTGGCTGGCACTGTAACAACTGTGCCATATATGGGTGTCAAGCCTTTTCTTCGGAAGTTTTAAGAGTATAAATATTAGTTGAGGTGTGAAGCCTTTTCTGAGCGTTAGGATATAATTTAGTTGTAGATGTAGATTCTTTCTTATAAACACCTAAAAGGGCAATTAAGAGTAACTTTGTAAGAGAGCAATAATAAAACAACTACTGGTGAAAAAACTGAGTGCCTTTGGAGACTATGAGACTTTAGAACCCAGACCTGGATTTTTAATTTATTTTTCTTTTTTATTTATTTATTTTTTTGAGACCGAGCCACAAGCTGTCGCCCTGGGTATAGTGCCATGGCATAATAGCTCACAGTAACCTCCAACTCTTGGGCTCAAGCAATTCTTCTGCCTCTGCCTCCCAAGTAGCTGGACTACTGGCGTCCACCACAACACTTGGCCACTTTTTCTTTCTTTCTTTCTTTTTTTTTTTTTTTTGAGACAGAGCCTCAAGCTGTCACCCTGGATAGAGTGCAGTGACATCACAGCTCACCGCAACCTCCAAACTCCTGGGCTCAAGTGAGTCTCTTGCCTCCGCCTCCCAAGTAGCTGGGACTACAGGAGCCCATGACAACGTCCGGCCAGTTTTTGGCTGGCACCTTAGCCCATTGAGTCACAAGCACCGAGCCCCTGGTCACTTTTTGGTTGCAGCTATCGTTGTTTTGGCGGGCTCGGGCTGGATTTGAACCCACCAGCTCTGGTGTATGTGGCTGGCATTTAGCCGCTTAAGCCACAGGTGCTGAGCTAAGACCTGGATTTTTCATTTTATTTATTTATTTATTTTTTTGTATAGAGAATTTCCCACTGTATCGCTCTTAGTAGAGTGCTGTGGCGTCACACAGCTCACAGCAACCTCCAACTTCTGGACTTAGGCGATTCTCTTGCCTCAGCCTCCCGAGTAGGTGAGACTACAGGCGCCCACCACAATGCCTGGCTATTTTTGTGTTTTTGCAGTTCATCCCACACCGGGTTTGAACCTGCCACCTTCAATATATGGGGTTGGTGCCCTCGTCGATGAGCCACGGGTACTGCCCAAGACCTGGATTTTTGTTTTTTGTTTTTGTTTTTTTATTTTTCCTTCTTTTTTGAGACAGAGCCTCAAGCTGTCACCCTGAGTAGAGTGCTGTGTCATCACAGCTCACAGCAACCTCCAATTCCTGGGCTTAAGCGAGTCTCCTGCCTCTGCCTCCCAAGAAGCTGGGACTACAGGTGTCCACCACAATGCCCGGCCATTTTCTGGTTGCAGCCGTCATTGTTGTTGGTGGGCCCGGGCTGGACTCGAACCCGCCAGCTCAGGTGCACGTGGCTGGCGCCCCAGCCTGCTGAGCCACAGGTGCCGAGCCAAGACCTGGATTTTTGATTCAGCCAATTGCTTAACTTATCTCAACCTCCTCACCTGTCTTTTTTTTTTTTTTTTTTTTTTTTGAGACAGCCTCAAGCTGTCACCCTGGATACAGTGCTATGGCATTACAGCTCACAGCAACCTCCAATTCCTGGGCTCAAGCAAGTAGCTGGGACTATGGGCACTCGCCACAATGCCCGGCCATTTTTTGGTTGCAGCCGTCATTGTTGTTTGGCAGGTCCGGGCTGGATTCGAACGCGGCATCTTAGGTGTCCATGGCTGGGGCCTTAGCCTGTTGAGCTACAGGCGCCGAGTCCATCTTTTTTTTTTTTTTTTTTTTTTTTAAATAGATAGAGTTTTAATGCATTGCTCTTGGTAGAGTGTTGTGACCTAACAGCTAATAGCAAACTCCAGCCCTTAGGCTTAGGAGATTCTCTTACCTCAGCCTCCGGAGTAGCTGCGACTACAGACTCCGGTCACAACGCCCGGCTATTTTTTGTTGCAGTTTGTCTGGGGCCAAATTCGAACCTGTCACCCTCGTTATATGGGGCCGGTGCCCTACTCACTGAGCTACAGGCGCCTCCCTTCCTCACCCATCTTACAGGGTTGTGCTTGGGATAGTGCTTGTTGATACATAGTATGTGCTCATTAGGTGTTAACTGTTTTCAACTTTACTGCTGATAGCAGAAGCAAAGCAGCAATCATTTTTTGGTTGGTTGTTTTGAGACAAGTCTCTCACTTTTTCTACCTTGGTAGAGTGCCATGGCATTATAGCTCAGCAACCTCAAACTCTTGGGCTCAAGCAATCCTTTTGCCTTAGCCTTCGAAGTACCTGGGACTATAGGTGCCTAACACAACGCCTGGCAATTTTTTTTTGCAGTTTTTGGCTGGGGCTAGGTTTGAACACACCACCCTTGGCATATGGGGCTTGCGTCCTACACGAGCCACAGCCCGTGCCCTATTGCCTGGCTATTTTTAGGGGCAGGGTCTGGCTTTGGCTCAGGCTGGTCTTGAACTTGTGAGCTCAGGTAGTCTACCTGCCTCGGCCTTCCAGAGTGCTAGGATTACAGGCATGAAAATTCAAGAGGTGTTTTTTTTTTGAGACAAGAGTCTCAAGCTGTCACCCTGGGTAGAGAGCCATAGCGTCATAGCTCACAACAACCTCTAAATCAGGCTCAAGCGATCTTCTTGCCTCAGTTTTTACTATTTTTAGTAGAGACAGGGGTCTCACTTTTGCTCAGGCTGGACTCAAACTTGTGAGCTCAAGCAATCCACCCGCCCTCGGCCTCCCAGAGTGCTAGGATTATAGGCGTGAGCCACCATGACTGGCAAAAATTCAAGAGTTTAAAAAATCTAAAAAAATCTAAGTGAGAGGGTGGTGGCCTGTGGCTCAGTGAGTGCATTGCCCCATATACCGAGGGTGGCGGGTTTGAACCCAGCCCCAGCCAAACTGCAACAAAAAAGTAGCTGGGCTTTGTGGCAGGAATCGCCTAAGCCCAAGAGCTGGAGGTTGCTGTGAGCAGTGATACCACAGAATTCTACGGAGAGTGACAGAGTGAGACTGTCTCTAAAAAAAAAAAATTAAGTGAGATGTTTTCTTTTTTTTTTTTTTTTTTTTGTGACAGAGCCTCAAGCTGTCACCCTGGGTAGATTGCTGTGGCATCACAGCTCACAGCAATCTCCAATTCTTGGGCTTAAGTGAGGCTCCTGCCTCTGCTTCCCAAGTAGCTGGGACCACAGGCGCCCGCTACAACGTCCGGCCATTTTTAGGTTGCAGCCACCATTGTTGTTTGGTGGGCTCGGGCTAGATTCGAACCCACCAGCTCAGGTATACGTGGCTGGCGCCTTAGCCTGTTGAGCCACAGGCACTGAGCCATTTTTTTTTTTTTGAGACAGAGTCTCACTATGTTGCCCTCAGTAGAGAGTTGTGACATCACTGCTCAAGGCAACCTCAAATTCCCGGGCTGAAGCAATTCTCATGCCTCAGCCCTCCAAGAACTGGGACTACAGGCGCCTGCCAAAACACCCAGCTATTTGTTGTTGTTGTTGTTGTCGTTGTTTGGCAGGCCCAGGCTGGGTTCAAACCTACCAGCCCTGGTACATGAGGCTGGCACCTTAGCTTGTGAGCTACAGGCACCAAGCCAGGTATTTTTTCTTTCTTTCTTTCTTTCTTTTTTTTTTTTGGAGACAGTGTCTCACTTTGTCGCCTTTGGTATACCAGAGTCCTGTGGCATCATAGCTCACAGCAACTTCAAACCCTTGGGCTCAGGTGTGATCCTCTTGCTAAGTAACTGGGACTACAGACAACTGCCACAGTGCATGCCTATTTTTAGAGATGGGGGTCTTCTTGCTTTGGCTTAGGCTGGTCTCAAATCTGTGAGCTCAGGCAGTCCACTTGCCTTGGCCTTTCTGACTGCTAGGATTACAGAGGTGAGCCACCTCACCTGACTGGTTGTTTTGTTTTGTTTTGTTTTTTGAGACAGAGCCTCAAGCTGTCACCCTGGATAGAGTGCTATGGCATCACAGCTCACAGCAACCTCCAACCTCTGGGTTCAAGCGCGTCTTTTCCCTCCACCTCCCAAGCAGCTAGGACTACAGGCGCCCGCCACAATGCCCGGCCATCTTTTGGTTGCAGCCATCATTGTTGTTTGGTGGGCCCGGGCTGGATTCGAACCCGCCAGGTCAGGTGTACGTGGCCAGCGCCTTAGCCCATTGAGCCACAGGTGCAGAGCCTTTTTTTTGATAGATGAACAGTAGTACATTCTCCCTTTACTCCCACCCATGTATCATCAGGGGCACATTCCAAGATCCCATGGGATGCCTGTAACCTCGAATAGCACCTGATATCAGATCATATTTTTGTTTATGTCTTGCACGCATCTTAACTAAGCACTTATGAACTGTGGCCATAACGTTTGCAGTCTGAGATGTGACAGCAAAATTAGTATGAATTTTTTTCCGTCACTATTTAGCAGACAGAAGGTTCAATGTTTGCATCTTTAGTTATTACACAGTTTGTTTTTCTTATTGAGATCTCTTACCATTTAATTTAAATTAAGTGCTCACTTTACAGCTTCTCTTTGACATATCCAGATTGCCAAACATAACTGCTCGTTGCACTTAGGAGCCATCATTAAGTAAAATAAGGGTTACTTTTTACTTCCACTGACAAGTGATACCCTATATGCAGTCAGTCCAATCGTTGATCTGATAAGTGAGACAACTGCTGGACAGGTAGCATATACAGCATGAATGTGCAGGACCACAGGAAGATTAACCTGGCTTGGACAGAGTGAGGGTGTGACAGATTTCATCATGCTACTCAGAATGGTGGATGTGTTCAAAATTATCTATGAGCTCGGTGCCTGTAGCTCAAGTGGCTAAAACGCCAGCCGCATACACCAGAGCTGGCAGGTTTGAATTCAACCTGGGCCTGCCAAACAACAACTACAACCAAAAGATAACCAGGCATTGTGGCAGGTGCCTTTAGTCTCAGTTACTTGGGAGGTTGAGGCAAGAGAATCACTTAAGCCCAGGAATTGGAGGTAGCTGTGAGCTGTGATGTCACAGCACTCTACCCAGGGTGACAGCTTGAAGCCGTCTCAAAGAAAATATATGTATACGTATACATATATATATGTATACGTATACATATATATAGAATGTTGGGTGGCGCCTGTAGTTCATAGAGTAGGGCAACGGCCCCATATACTGAAGGTGGTGGGTTCAAACCTGGCCTCCGTTGAAGTGCAAAACAGAAAAATAGCTGGGCGTTGTCCCAACTACTCCGGAGGCTGAGGCAAGAGAATCGCCTAAGCCCAGGAGTTGGAAGTTGCTGTGAACTGTGTGACGTTATGGCACTCTACTGAGGGCGATAAAGTGAGTCTCTGTCTCTGTAAAAAAATGTGTATATATTTGGTCAAAACAGAACAGAGGATGGGGGGCCGCTCTATAGATCGGATAAACAAAGCCAAGTGTTTGACGTTCATAGAATTGTCTTAGAGCAAACCTTACTATGATGCAGTTGGCTTATACATTGTCTACCTAGAGATTATTTTTTAGAAGTGTGGATACAGAGATTAAAATAAGAAAGTACCATACACTTGGCTATCTGTGAGTTCTGCATTCACAGAGTCAAATAAAAATTGGAGTTATGTGGGGGAAAAGCAAGGATGATTATTGTCTGTACTGAACATGTATAGACTTTTTTTTTGGCTATTCCTTAAACAATACAGTATGACAACTATTTACATAGCAATTAACTTTATTTTTGAGATAGTCTCACTTTTTCACCCTCAGTAGAGTGCTGTGGCGTCACATAGCTCACAGCAACCTCCAACTCCTAGGCTCAAGTGATTCTCTTGCTTCAGTCTCCCAAGTAGCAGGGACTACAGGCGCCCACCACAAAGCCCTGCTATTTTTAAAGATGGGGTCTCTTTCTGGCTCAGGCTGATCTCGAACTTCTGACCTCAGGCAATCCACCCACCTTGGCCTCCCAGAGTGCTAGGATTACAGGTGTGAGCCCCTGCACCTGGCCAGCATTTACATTGCATTAGGTATAGTAAATCTAGAGAGGTTTTTTTGTTTGTTTTTGCAATTTTTGGCCGGGGCTGGGTTTGAACCCACCACCTCCAGCATATAGGGCTGGCGCCCTCGTCCTTTGAGCCACAGGCACCACCCAAGAGAAGATTTGATGTATACTGGAGGCTGTGTGTAGGTTATATGCAAATACTGAACCATTTTGTATCAGGAACTTTAGAGCATCCTTGGATTTTGGTATCCAAGGATGATCCTGGAACCAGATTCCAACTGTAATTGTAAGTGCACAGAAGATGAAAGGAAAAAAAGATTTGAAGAAAGATAGGTGGTTGACAAAAGCTTGTGATTAATTAGAGATAGGTAGTGAGATGGGGGAATCAAGGATAGTGTTCAACTTTGGGCCAGTGGGATGGGTGACAGTTTACTAAGTTGAGGAGAACAGAGAAGTATTCATGTGGGGGATGGGTGGGTGTGACAGGCATGGTGTTTTGAAGTTGTATAGTTGTCTTGAATTAGTAAGTAGTCACTGTCATTGTTTACCTGGTATAGGCCAGGTTCGAACCTGCCATCCTTGGTGTGTGTGGCCGGTATCGTAACCACTGTGCCACGGGTGCTGAGCCAAGTAGTCACTTTTTCTTTTGGTGTGCCTGTATCTCATTTCAGCCAGCAGACATTGAGTATGTACCAAATCTTAGGCATTTGGAATAGAAAGAAAAATTAGGGTGGTTTCTGCTCTCAACACCTTAAGTGACCCACTGTGTTCCATAGATTATGTATGCTCTGGGATAATTTTTATTTTCTTTTTTTGTTGTTGCAGTTTGGCTGGGGCAGGGTTTGAACCCGCCACCCTCGGTATATGGGGCTGGCGCCCTAGTTAGTCACTGAGCCACAGGTGCCGCCCCTGGGATAATTTTTTTTTTTTTTTTTAATTTTAATTTTTTTGTAGAGACAGAGTCTCACTTTATCGCCCTGGGTAGAGTGCCGTGGCGTCACACTGCTCACAGCAACCTCCAGCTCTTGGGCTTAAGCGATTGTCTTGCCTCAGCCTCCCGAGTAGCTGGGACTACAGGC
>CAUYON010163116.1:0-25136 GCA_963573935.1 Arctocebus calabarensis | reverse complement strand
GTTTTCATCAGAATGTTTAACATAGCCTTCATGGCATTTTCTTAGTTCTTGTATGAAGACATTTGTATACTGCATTTACTAAGTTCCACCTGTACCCTTCTAAGATGCACTGTAGGTGTAGCCCCACCAATTACCCTCCCTTAACCTACATATTTCATGCAATTCTAATCAAAATCCTAGCCAGACTTTTTGTATATAGAGAGAAGCTGATTCTAAAATTTATATGGAACAACAAAAAACTAGAATTTTGAAAAGGAATAAAGCGGAGGAATCACATTACCCCCTTTAAGACCGTATGGTATTGGCAAAGACAGACACATAGACATAAAAGAATCAGAAATAGACCTACTCCCTGCAGCCAAGTGATTTTTTGACAGACGTTCAAAGGCAATTCAGGAGAGAAAGGATTTTTACAAATCCTCTTAAAACAATTGATCATCTATTTTCAAAAATAATGAAGATTGACCTAAACCTTTAACTTTATGAAAAATGTTAGCTAAAAGTATATCATAGATCTAAATGTAAAAGGTAAACTGTAAACTTTTGGAAGAAAACAGAGGAAAAAATCTTTATTAACTTGGGGTTGGTCAAAGAGTTCTTAAAAACACATGCAAAGTATCATTCATAAAAAAATCAATAAATTAACATCATTAAAATAGAAAACATGTCCTGTGAAAGACAGAGTTGAGAGAAAGAAGAGAAAGTTACGGGCTAGAAGAAAATGTCTGAAAATCACATATCCAACGAAGGGCTTGAATTCAAGATATAAAGAACACTTAAAACTCAATAGTAAGAAGATAAACAATTCAGATAAAAATTGGGCAAAATACTTGAACAAGAGAGAACACAAAGATGGCACACACGTGTGTGAAAGGAGGAGCTCTCGGGGAAAAGCAAGTCAAAGCCATGCTGGGAGCCCCTGCACCTGTCCCATGGCGAAAGTAAGACATTGGCAGCGCCGAGTTCTCACAGGGATGCAGGGGTGCAGTTCTCAGCATGGAAATTAGAACTTAGGTTCGCCCAAAACCCTGCACACAAATATTCACAGCAGTTGTATTCATAAACTATTTTTCCAGTTTGGCAAAAACTAGAAACAACTCAAACAGCCTTCAGCTGGAAAATGGATGAGCAGCCTGGCACATGCACTCCAGGAACAGCATGCAGCAGAAGGGAGAAGCAGTGAATCGCAGTGCTGTGCTGATGAGAGAAGGCAGAGTCCGGCATTGTCCCACCCCTCCATTTCCACGACGGTTCCTGAAGAGGTCACTGGCTTCTGGGGCCTCAGCAGGGCTTGCTTGTGGAGACCTAGACTCTGCTGGTCATGGTCAAGGTCACTCAAGTCATCCTCGTATTGAAACACATAGTCGAGGCCACGGGAAGTCCTGTTCTGTTGCTCTCTGACAACACCATCAGCCCTCACCTACAGCTGCTCCCGCAGATGTCCAAGTCCCGAGTTATGGAGAGCCATGGGGTGGCTCAAGGGGCACAGGTGTGGGCAAGCCCAGGGAATGGCCTGTGGAACTCAGTTCTCAGGGCTCCCAGCCCTTGGTGCTTAACACACTGCCTTGGCCTGTGGAGCGGAGTGTGCCTGCGTTCTGAGGGGTGGTGGGCTGGGACTGGAGTGGGAGGCACTTGGCCTCACTATTGACCTGCCCACCCTAGCTTGCTGACGCTCTGGTCACCAGCACTTCTGGCGGAGGCTTAGCTGGGAGCAGGATGGCACCTGCTGACTTCCAGCTTTTGTGGGTCCCTGAGTTCACCTAGACACACTTTCATTTCTGCAGTTTTCACGTGAAGGGAGCTGACTGGCAGCAAATGACAAATGCGCGCACCCACATGGAGCCACTGACGTTACTGGAGCATCTGACGGGGGAGGGCCTCATTTCTGCGCTGGAGTGCAGAAAGGTCCTGTTTCAGTTGCCAACACTGAGACATGAGCCTGTGCACCCAGGCAGCACCTGCAGCACCCTTGGCACTCAGCAGTTGCGGGTTGTTTCACAAAGGCACTGAGGACCTAGAACCCCTGAGATGGGATCTTGGGAAGAAGATTGTGTTTGAGCTCATAGTTCTGTAGCCCAAGTCTTATGTCGCATTAATGCTGCCTTGGAAATTCAGTCTGAGCAATTCTCTGCGGCTGAGTAGCTGCTGTCCAGAGCTCTGTGGATGAGGGATGGTGCTCAGGAAGGTCCTGGCAGGGCTGCGCTGGCTCTTTGGCTTGAATTCATCCTCCTGGAAAACCAAGCCTTTTGTTTACAAAACAGAAGATTTTCCCCTCTGTTTCCTGTTTCTGCCTAGCCAAAAAGTCCCAACATCCTGCTGCAGGCTGCAGCAGCCTGAGGCCCCAGGACCTATGAGCCGGGTGGCATCCCAGAACCGGAAGGGGACATAATGTTGGCCCAGTGTGTGACTTTGGTTAAACATCTGGACCCAGCTGTGAGTGTCACATAGACTCTGCCCCTGTGTCTGCTGAGAATGCTGGGCTTGGAGTGCCAGGCACTTGCTCATGGCCACCAGGCCACAGGGGTGGGACTAGGATCCCAACTCTGAGAGCCAAGGCTGCCATCCAGTGCTAGGGACACTGGCCCTAGTAGGACCTCAGACAACCTCTGACCTCTGCCACTTGGGGAGTGGTCATGGGGCTGGCAGACCTGGGACAGCTGGGCCCATGTGGGCGACGCAGGGCCTCGGCCATACTCAGGCCCGAGTAGCAGTCCACACCTAAGCAAGAGCTGCCCTCTCATACCTGCAGGCTCAGCCACCCCCCACAATTCGGGAATGGAGGCCATTGGAAGGACTGCTGTGGACACACATCACATGTTAGGAAGGAGAAGGACTAGAAGGGCCTCTAGCAGGAATGTGGGACAGGGAGAAAGTGCAGACCCTGATGGCACCGAAGTGTGGGCTGGTCAGAGGAGCCTGCAGAGCCTGAGGCCTCTGGTCTAGACTTGGAAAGGACAAGAGGGCACAGCCAGCCAGGAGTAGCGAGTACCCCAACTTGGGGGTGGAGGCTGAGCCCAGAGGCAGGGCCCTCAGGGTTTGAGAGGAGGAGGAGAAGTGGGGCTCTCTTGGTGACCCATGCAGGTGTCTGAAAACAAAAGTGTGTGAGGATGGGGGGCCTGGGGATACGGGGAGGTGGGACTTGGGGACCTAGGGAGAGGAGGGCCTGGGGCCTTTGAGTGGCAGAAGTCCGCCAAGTCACATGGACTTGGATGTGAATCCTCCGAGTCCAAGGCCTAGGCAGGACAGGGCTCCAGTACTTGGGCAACTCCAGGGTCCAAGGCTACCACACTGTCTCTGTGTCTAAGCAGGCCTCAACTCTGGGACACATACAGATTGTGGGGTGACCTGTCCTCAGGGCAGGGGGCCAGGCACTCAGCCTGCATCTGCACTGAATAAAGTGAGGGTGAAATTGCGCATCTACACATCGCGAGTATCGGCCTCCACACACACGTCTCCTGAAACACCTGGTTTGCACATCGCAGTTTCTCTCTCAGCCAGTCCAGGCTGCAGATCACTGTGAGGCTAACCTGCAGGGGACAGAAGTGCTCAGGACCTGTGTTGGCCACTGGTGGCCTCTCCTGCCAGCTCCTCCTGCCTTCGGAGGGCTCCTGTTGCCATGGGGCTTCTCTGCCCCCATCCATCAGTGACACTGAGTGCAGGTGGATGCCTGAAACTGAATTTAGCCCCCATTGAGGCCCCAAGAGGTGGGGGTTCCGCAGAGGGGCACCTGATTGGCAGAGGCCTAGTTTACATTACTATTCTGTTTTGAGAAAATGAAAAGTGCATTTTTCTAATACAACAGCAACAGCAACAAAGCTCTGCAAGCCCTGTGGCCCCTGCTGAGATTTCCAGACACCGTTTGGCAGCAGAGCAGCCTATGCTCCGTGTGGCCTCCCTTAGAGCAGGCCGCAGCCCTGCAAAGCCCCGCGGGTAGTGGGAGTGTGAAGCCCAGACAGGACCACGTTTTGCTTGAGATGAAAACATTATTCCAAAATTGCATTTCCTGTAATGGAAGCCTTGTACAAGTGGCCTTGGCCGGCACTAGTCCAGATGACCAGCAGAGCTGACAGAGCCTGAGCCGCACCCCACATGCAGCTTTCAGCACAGCCATCAGCCTCAGAGTTCCCTTTCCAGGCCATCAATGGGCACTGAGCCGTCGCCCTGAGTCCCCTTATTCGTACCAGCAGCCGACCTCCTGTGGGACAGGAGGTATTGTCAAGACGAGGGGAGCAGGAGCGGCCCCCGGAATTGGTGTGTCCGTAGCTCAGGTGACAAGGCAGTTGTCCCTCTCCTTTGCTTGTCCATGCTAAGGGCTGGGGCCATCTCTCCCCTGCTGCCAGGTGAGATGCAGGTGAGCCAGTGAGGCTCAGACACTGCCAGTGGGATGCAGGCGCTGCCCGTGAGGGGGCAGGACGCAGGCACTGCCCAAGACGTGAGATACAGACACTGTTTGCTGCCAGCGAGTAGTTAAACCTTACACCCTCTAATTAGCAGTGGCCTGGGGACTGAGAGGCCTCTTTAAATTAACAATTTGGGCTCTTTTGACGAAAGCAGTGTGTGGCGTCCACAGGCAGTATGTGCTGGCTGTTTGCTGGCCAGGGCCTGCCACAGCCTCAGGCACGACCTTCATCTTGGCCTGCCTGGCGCCTCCTCCCACCGGGAGCTTGCTGCGTGGCTGGGCAGACCTGGTGCCACCTTTCCCTGGAAACTGCTGCTGGCTAGTAATCTGTGTTGTCACAGGAATGTGGGCGGAGGAGGCAGAGAACATTCCATCCTAAAACACGCCCAGGCCAGGCAGCTCTGCCCATTTGGGTCTACCTTTAAACCTGCAGGGTTCATTTCCTGTGTGGCCAAGCAATTCTGGGGGACAAAATCCACAAAGTGGTCTGCGGCATTCAGGTGAACCTGACTTCCCTAGTTTTTCCTCTCCAGGGTGGGTTGAGCAATTTCTTTTCTTTTTTTTGAGACAGAGCCTCAAGCTGTCCCCCTGGATAGAGTGCCGTGGCATCACAGCTCACAGCAACCTCCAATTCCTGGGCTCAAGCGATTCTCCTGCCTCTGCCTCCCAAGTAGCTGGGACTAAAGGTGCCTGCTACAATGCCTGGCTATTTTTTGTTGCAGCCATCATTGTTGTTTGGCAGGTCCAGGTTGGATTCGAACTTGTGAGCTCAGGTGTGTGTGGCTGGCATGTTAGCCGCTTGAGCCACAGGCGCTGAGCCTGGTTGAGCACTTTCTAACAAACTGGTGGAAACACCAGACACAGCCCTAGCCTCTTACTCCTTGAACAAAGACTTCAGGGGCTGTTTGTGTTTTTATGTATTTTGAATACTTGCTGAGTTCTAGCCTCAATGTTAAATGGTATTGAGCTCTACCTCGGGCAAATCGCTCAAGTCCCTGGTTTCCCATTTTGAGGACTGAGTGAGGAGGAGAGTGTCTGAGGAGCCCCTGGCAGCCCCAGCGCCAGAGCTGCTTGGAGAAAGCCGGAAGGGGCCACAGAAATGCTCCTTGTGCTTGCTGGTCACTGCACCCCAGCTCGGCCAGCAGTACTCAGTCTCACGTTTGGCCTGTTCAAATAAAAATGACCTTAAAATTATACTTTTCCTGAAGCAAAAGGCAGCTGTGGAGGCCTATAGGGTGAGTAGAAAGAGTGAGCTGCAAGCCTCTCCCCCTCTCTGTCTCTCTGCCTCTGTCTCTCTGTCTCTCTCTGTCTCTGTCTCTATGTATCTCTCTGTCTCTCTGCCTCTGTCTCTGCATCTCTCTGTCTCTGTCTTTCTCTCCCACCCTACTTTTTCCAGTTTTTGCTGCTGGTGTTTACAGTGCTGAGCATGGATAATTTCCCTGCTGCGACCCTCACATATCTGCAACACGTTTCAGAGGCAGTGAAGTTAGGCCCAAGGGGCCACAGGACTGGGCAGCCTCAGACGCAGGAGACTCCAGGTCCAGAGCCTTCCTCGGTGTCCCCTTCCGCTCTGTCCAAACATCGCCTCCTAGGCCCTGGAGGCCGTGGTAGTGGGTGTTGGTGGATGGATTTTGGATCTGGTTCTAAATTCCAAGAAAAGGCTGTTGTTGACGCCTCACATTTTTTCAGACTGTGATTTAGTTTTTAAGAGTAGTTTCAATTACTCAAAATGCACAGTAACATATGTATCTGTGAATAAACCCTACTTCCCCTTTTTGCTAAGGAACAAATCAAAACAATTAAGACAGAAAAGGAAAAACAGTATTAGAAGAATAAAAGCAAGTGGCCACTCAGACCCGACCACCCACCCTGGTCTGATGCAGGCTCAGTCCTCAAAGGCAGCTGGCAGCATCATCACTCAGGCACAAAGTGTGGAAGTGAAGGGCCGAGGTCCTTGGACAGTGGGGATTGCAGAACATCTGCTGGGTTTCTCTCTCTTTAAAATATGTGCAGCATATTTTTAAAAGCACCAAGAGAAATAATGATAATGTCATCAACAAAATAGCTTTGTAAGAGCGACATCCAGTAACTTATCAGTGACTGAGGCCTTGGGCTAACGTGACATCAGGGGAAGGGGATGAAAGCGAGAGACCTAGGAAGGATGTGGCGAGGCTGAGGCTTCTGTGAGTTCAGGGCAAGAGAGTTCCTCGTCCTCAAATTGAGGGTCTCCTTGGTAAGGTGACAGACACGAGCAGAAGAGTATGTGTGAGAGTGTGTCAGTGTGAGTGTGTGAGTATGAGTATGTGTGTGAGGGGGCATGTGTAAGAGTGTGAGAATATGTGAGTGTAAGTATAACTGTGAGTGTGAGGGTGTGAGTGCGGGAATGTGTGCAAGAGTATACTGAGAGTGTGTGAGTATACGTGTCAGACTGTGTGTGTCTGTGTGTTTATGACTGTGTGCAAGGGTGTGAATGTGAGAGTGTGTGTGCAAGAGCATGCATGAGAGTGTGTAAGTGAATGTGTGTGATATAAGGTGTGTGTGTGCGCATATATGAGTGTATTTGAGTGTGAGGGTGTGTGAGTGTATATGTGTAAGGGTGTGAGTGTGAATGAATGTGTGAGGTATGTGTAAGTATGTCTGTGTGTGAGAGGTGTGTATGTGGATGTGTCCATGTGTGAGCATGTGTGTGTGTGAGGGGTATGGATGTGTGAATGAATTTGAGGTGTGTGTGTGAACATGTGTGCACAAGAGGGTGTGTATATGTGAGGGTGTGCATGTGTGACTGTGTTGTATGCGGAGTGTGCACATGTGAGTGATGTGTATGTGTGAGGCTGTGCATGTGTGAAAGTGCATACGTGTGAGGGTGTGTATGTGTGAGATGTGTCTATGTGAAAGGGTGTGCATGTGTGAAAGTGTATGTGTGAGGATGTGCATGTATGAGATGTGTGTGTGTGTGAAGGAGTGTGTGTGTGAGGGGTGTACATGTGTGAGGGTGTGTGTGTGACGGTGTGCATGTTTACACACATACATGTGGAATACAGCTAAAGCTATACTTAGAAATGTTTCACTTAAATACATTTGTCTAGATATAGAAATAGCAGAAAATTATAAAACTAAATGTTCAATTCAAGAACTTAGAAAAAATTTCTCAAACCCCAGACTCAGAGTTAAATCTAACTTAACCAAGTTGTTCTTTAAAATAAAGAAACTGAACATGTACCCAACTCAGTTTACAAAGATAGGATAATTTTGATATCAAAATCAGATAAAGACAAAACATGAAAATAAAATGATAGGTTCATTTTACTTGTGAATATAGATGCAAAAAATCCTAAATAAAATACTATCCAACTAAATCCCGCATTGTATTAAAAAAGCAGTAGGTTTTGATCAAGTTGGGCTTATCCCAGGAATGTGAGGACAGTTCAGCATCAGAGCATTTTTTGTACAGTATTGATGGATACAGAAAAATCATATGATTATCTTGATCAATGCAGAAAAAAATTTACTAATGTGCAACATTATTCAACATCAATTTAAAGTGTTCAATATTTATTTGCAATAAAAACTCAAAAATCTAGGGCTAGAAGGTTAATTTAAGCGCACAAATTATGTACTTGAATTTACTGCAAACTGTACGTTGGTATTGATAAGGAAAACATTCTTTTTAGATGGAAAACAATACTAGGATGTCCACTATGACTCTATTTAATATTACTAAACATCCCTTCTTATACTACGAGGCAAAAAAAAGAGACTTAGGAGCTCAAAATAAAGCAACAGACACTATAATTTGCATGAAATGCAGTAATTTAAACAAAAATAGACAACATCAGACACAACAGACAAATGAATTAGAGAGAGCTCAGCAAGTTTTCCAGATTGAAGATAAACTTTCAAAAATCACAGACTATTTATCTCAGTAACCAATTAGAAAGTGTAATGAGAATAAGATGCAGCTCAGTGAGTAGGGTGCTGGTCCCATATACCAAGGGTGGTGAGTTCAAACCCAGCCCTGGCCAAACTGCAACAACAAAAAAAATGAATAAATAAACTTAATTTAAAAAAAAAGAAAGAAAATTCTAAAGTATCTAAGGGACTTGGACAGTGAGAGTAGGCGGTCTGGAGAGAGGTTGCGGCTGGGAAGGTCGGAGGTGCTGCCAGTGCATGGGGGTGCGCTGGGGAGCAGGCCTGGCCGTGACGGCCTCGTGTCTCAAGGACGTGGAGTTTCACCAGCACAACCTATACATTTGGTGGCATCCCTAGTGGGAAAGGAGAGCCAGAGTGAGTTTCACAGGTTTTGTGAGCCGCAGGAGCGCAGCACACAGCTGAGTGTGTTCTGGGGCACTTGAGCCGCAAGGCCTGCTCCTGGCGGTGGAGGGAGAGAGACTTGCCCAACAGACATGAGTCTAGATGCTCCAAAAGGCCCTGTGGAGTGTGGCCGCCCAGCCTGTGCACTTCAAGTCCAGCATTCTTCCAAGCTCCAAGCAATGTGTTATATGCTGATGTTCCCCGAGTGCGAGGCAGTTCCCTCACCCAGGGCTTTGGCAGAGAATCCATGATCTCTGCTAGCACTGAAGAAAATCTGGTCGGAATTTTTACATAGTGGTATATTGGTCTCCAAAGGGTAGTATATAACAAATGGTGCTGGGAGAACTGGCTGGTGACTTGTAGAAGACTGAAAGTGGACCCACACCTTTCACCTTTAACAAAAATTGACTCTCACTGGATAAAAGATTTAAACTTAAGACATGAAACTATAAAGATTCTTGGAGAGAGTACAGGAGAAACTTGAAGAAATTGGCCTGGGAGAATTGGCCTTTATGAGGAAGACCCCCTGGGCAATTGAAGCAACACCAAAAATACATTACTGGGATCTGATCAAACTAAAAAGTTTCTGCACAGCCAAGAACACAGTAAGTAAAGCAAATAGACAGCCCCCACAATGGGAGAGGATATTTGCAAATTATGCTTCTGACAAATGTTTGATAACCAGAATCCACAGAGAACTCAAACTTATCAATAAGAAAAGAACAAGTGATCCCATTTCATTGTGGGCAAGAGACATGAACAGAAGCTTCTCTGAAGAAGATGGGCGCATGGCCTACAGACACATGAAAAAATGCTCATCATCTTTAATCATCAGAGAAATGCAAATCAAAACCACTTTGAAACACCATCTAACTCCCGTAAGACTGGGTCACATAACAAAATCCCACAACTACAGATGTTGGCGTGGATGTGGAGAAAAGGGAACACTTCTGCACTGCTGGTGGGAGTGTGAGTTATTCCTATGTGGTTTTAAATGAATAATTCTAACCCTACCCAGTTTTTACCTTGATAGCAGATATTAGAATAAATCCCATTTTCTAGTGAATTAGTAAGTAGCAAGAAAGAAGATTAATTTAAGGGAAAAATGGATAGCAAAACATGCATATAAAGTTTCAGGCAAGGCCAAAGGCAACTTTTAAAGCAACAGGACAGAAATTACAGCAGAAAGTCTGTCACATGGGCAGTGGGTTGTATGGAAAGCCCCCTGGGGCTGGCACTGGGGACTTGGAGAGCTTTCTTACCACTGCAGAAGATAAATTAATCAGACAACACAAATGCTGGCAAATTCATTTTGGGCTTTTGCCATTGCTCCATCTCTACTTTCCACTGTGTTGTGGACCTACCCACAAACATACACTGTCCTGACAGCAGCAGGATCGTGCTCCCTGGTGACCCACATTGCCTGGGAGGGCTGGGTCCTCCTGAGCAGCTTGGCTGTGCCACCCTAACCAGTGGCCCCACCTCAGTGGCCAGTGACATGAGGCTTGTTTCTGGCCCCACTCTGCTGTCGGGGACCCACTGTGGCCTGCCCACCCATGTGCTGGGCTGTTGTGGTTGCTGTCACAGAGAAGACCAGCGAGAACTGCACGTGGGCATGAGGATGCTCTGTGATGTGGCCAGGGGTGTCCTTGTTCCCACCTTCTGTTGATAAAAGCACCCCAATCAGCTGAGTCTAGTGGGTAGTGGGGTGGTGGGGTGATGGGGATGTGGGGGGGTTGGGGAGGTAAGGTGGGGAGGTTGGGTGGTGGGGTTGTGGGGCGGTGGGGAGGTGGGGTGATGGGAATGTGGGGTGATGGGGATGTGGGGTGGTGGGGTGGTAGGGAGGTGGGGAGGTGCAGCCTTCTCAGGATGGGGCTTTGGGGCATGTCATTGCTGGTGCCAAACTGGTCAATCAGGCAGCATGATCTTCAGGCAGCAGAGGAGGGAGCTCAGAGCACAGATTTCTGAGAGACTAGGCCCTGCCCACTGCCCCTGGGTGGGAGGAAGGAGGTGAGGACAGGATACCCGCCAGAGCCTCAGCCTGGGACCTTTGCCCACTTGGAAAATGTAGCAAAGGCCACGACAGGTCACAGGCCGCCCTTCTTCACATGCTCCACGGCTGACCCGGGTGGGTATCCAAGTGAGGTTGCAGGTCAACCCCATCACCCTGTTCTCCCCCAACACCCTGGGATCTTTCCCACCACAGATTGGCCTGATTGCCTGGAGTGTCTCACGGACGCAAACTTGGCATAGTGGTCTTGAGGACAGGCTCCCTCTGTCTGTGGTTGGAGGCTGTGTGGTCCGGTGTGGGCAGTGCCCACAGTGTGGGTGTCCAGCTGTCCACCCTTCTCCCAGAGTTCCCCTTTGGGACTGTTGTGAATGCAGCTACTATGAACACTCGCCTCCAAGTCTTTTAGACATGCACATGTGTTTTCATCCAGATTTGTAATTGCTGAGTCAAAAAGACAGGTGTGCGTATTTATTTTCATAAGAAACAGTCAAAACCTTTTTTCATTGTGTTTATGTTGTTTGGTGCCTCCTTCAATAAATAGGAGATTCTCATCACTTCGCATTGCTGTTAAGATTTGGAATCCTCACATTTAGTTTATTAAAAAATGAACAAACCTTCCTCGAGCCACTGGTCTCAAGCTGCTAGACTGGAGCCTCTGAGAGATGGCTGTATCTCCTGCTCCGGCCTGCCATGGTCCCTTCAGTGGGAGGCTGGTAGCTGCAGGAGGGGAGGGAGAAATGAGCAAAGTGAGGGTCCATGTGGTCAATGGCAAGAAGAATCCCGCAGTCGCCTCATCTGTGTCTGAACCCACCTCTCACTGGCTAGGTAGTCTGGCTGAGTTCGTGCTCTCAAATCTCCATAAGAGATAAAAAAGGGGTTGTAATGCCTAATTCACAAGGCAAGGAACTGGCAGAAGTGGCCAGAGCACCACAGAACCATACCTGGGACTCTCATCTTACTCTACCCTCTGTCCCTGGCCTGGGTCCCCTGGCTGTCACCTGGTGCCCTGGGCCATCCCTCCTGAGCTGGCAGAGTCATAAGCCTGGCTCATGAGAGGTGACCCTCCGTGGGCAGTGAGGGACAAGTGCCCACCGTCTGTCTGCAGGGGTGAGGGCTGAGTCATCCGTGCACCCTCTGGGGCCTGGGCTGCTGCCCTCCCCTTGCCTCCTCCACCCGAGCACCATTGTGAACGCCCTGGGACGTGGGTTTCAGAGTCTCTGGCAGTTTGCTGAGCTGGAAGTGTGGTCAAGAGCAGGAGCTGTGGAACAAGTGGCCAGGTGTGAGGATGGGCAGTGCTGAGGGGTCATGGGTGGCCACCTGGTTGCTCTACCACCTTCCAGTTTCCTTTCAAAGCCCTGCTGGGCATTCAGCCCCTTTAGTTCAGAGTGTTTTCACCCAGCAGTCTCTGTTCTCTCAGAAGTTATGTACAAAATTTGCTTTTTACATGACTTGAATCATCCCTTCTTTGGGGGCTGGCAAACAAATTTCACTTTTCTTAAGGAAAGGACTGCATGTTTGAAGCCGGCTTCTCTGACCTCCATCCCCGCTCTGGTCACTCTGCACATGTCTTTGGGATTCCCTGTGCGTGCCCACAGTCTGGACAGGGAAAGAAGACCATACATGACCAGGAGCTTAATTCAGTGGCCTCTGAGCTCAGGGCTACAGCATCTCGGGACCCCCAGGGGCCAGGAGAATAGGTGCTGTTGGGAGATCGCAGGAGAGGCGGGCGCATTCCCACACCCATCAATGTTACCAGGCCCATGTCAAGGCAGGAAGCAGGGAGGCAGTTCTTGAAGGTTTTTGAGAAAACAAACATGATAAAATAGTGTAGAAAGGGGCATCAAACCTGTGGTCTGTGAGCTGCACGTGGCCCAACACAAAACTGTAACCCTACTTAAAAGATTGTGAGGGACTTTTTGTGTGTGATCATTCTGTGGAACTCGATTTTTGAGCATGCGGTTTCGAATGCGAACTTTGTAGATGACAGCGTCAAGTTTCAATGTCACATAAAACAAACATGCTTCTGCTCTGGCTGTTTGCGCATGCGCGGCTGTAGTTTTACCGGATATGCGTCTTCCAGGCCCAGTCTACTCGACAGCATCAGATTTTACATGTGCCTGTGGTGACTTGGCGAGGCAGCTGTAATCAAAAATATCTCAGCCCATGTTTGCAGCGCCAGCCGTTTTGCGCAATTTAGCAGTCAGGTGAGCGCTCTTGCTTGATTGTTAAGGAAATCTCCTTATTTGAGTGTCCCCTCATCTCCCCTTTCCTTTCTTTCCTTTGACAGAGTCTCACTGTGTCGACTGGGTCAGAGTGCCGTGGTCTTACCCTAGCTCACAGCCCTCCGACTCCTGGGTTCCAGTGATCTTCTCTGCCGCAGCCTCCAGAGTAGCCAGGACTACAGGCGCCCACCACAGATCCTGGCCACTTTTTCTATTTTTAGTGGAGTAGAGTCTTGCTCTAGCTCAGGCTGGTCTCTAGCTGCTGAGCTCAAGCAATCCACCTGGATCAGCCTCCCAGAGTGCTGGGATCACAGATGTGAGCCTCTGCACCTGGCCACAACTCCATTTTCAGTTGACACAAATATATTACCTGCCAATTTTCAAATGAAATACATAAAGTTGCAATCTGACATTCAAATAAACAAAAATTGATCATGTCTCTTTACTGGACTTTTTTAGTTCCTATCTTTCCAGACACAAGGGTCCCCCCTTTCACAATCACACCTTATTCATGTCGTTTTTTGGCAGTACCTACTTTTTCAAGCAACTATTTTCAAGAATGAAGCACTTTAAGAGTAAAATTAGAACCAAAATATCTGATGAGCACTTTGAGAACTCACTGAGCATTGCAGCTACTTCCACTGAACCAGATATTGATGTATTAGTTTCTCAAATGCAATGTCAAATATCCCACGAGTTTTATGTTGCCCACTTCCCTTTTACTTCCATAATAACAAATATCATAGAAGACTTTTTATTTCTTAGATATGTACATTTTCTGTATTTGTGATTGCAAACTTGGGACCTGATCGATGATTTTAAAAGGCTCTCTGAATAGGCTGCTACAAAATTAGGATTATAATGTGAGAGCTTTTTTTCTTACCTGTGGTGGTAGATATCATGAAAATTATGCATGCACCTGTTTGTTGCTCATCACCTTTTGTTAGCGTATTTAATGTGTAGCCCAAGACAACTCTTCTTCCAGTTTGGCCCAGAGAGGCCAAAAGGTTGAACACCCCTATCAGAGGCCCTGACAGAGGCCAAATCTGGGCTGCTGAGGGCTGAGGACTTCAGAGTCAGAGGCCCCAGCAGGTGGGAACCCAGCACCAACAGACCCCTCCAGGGAAGGCAGTGACTGGGGCAAAGGACACACCCAGACCGGGGAGGAGGGGGCATCAGGCCAGGGTTGGGAGGGGCTGCTATGTTAGGGTGACTCTGAACAGCGGACCTGGTCCCAGGCCCCCCTCTCACACCAACCCCATGGCCTCCTTCCTTTCTCACCTCTCTTACTGACATTTTGCAGATTAATGAGGCAGCTGGGAGTTGCCTTGTCAGAGACACACTAGTCCTGTCTTTAGCACTTGTTAATATCCCCGGTATTTTTCCATGAAGTTCTTGTCTTCCCTAACTCCAAGACAGTTTCTTCTAAATCCTGGGCCTCTGATAGGCTGAACTCCTACGTCCATGAAGTTCTTCTCTTCCCTAACTCCAGGGCAATTTCTTCTAAATCCTAGGCCTCTGACTCAGATAGGCTGAACTCTTACGGACAACTGGAGAAGCAGTAGCTGAGCACAGAAAGAACATCAGACCCCAGGTGTTTTGTCCCGTTAACCTGGAATGTGAGCGACTTGGGTGCCCAGGAGAAGCACTCGGCTATCTCTCTGCATGCAGTTCTGGGCCAGGAGCCATCTGGTCTTGTGAGGTAGAAACTGCCGCAGTGATGCCAGTCTCAGAGACCACAGGAGAGAAGGGACTGACTAGACTCTCTGTACCCACAGCACAGTTGCTTACTGTGATCCGCTTGTCCTCAAACAGCTTCGTCCAGGGTTGACCTTGGGATCTGCCACCCGCCAGCGATGGAAAGAGATCATGGACGTGGCTGGTTGGGCCAGAAATCACTCAGAAAACCAATTATTTAAAATTTTTTTCCCCAAAATGAATTTATTTAACACACTCATTAAATATTTATTATGTGCAAATATTCCTTCTGGACACTCTGGAGAACATAGATTATGAATAATATTTATTTTCTTATGTAGTTTAATATCAAATAGAACAAGACAGGGCCATAAAAATGCAACATACAATAAAAAAGTTCATAGAAAAATATATAATCAAGAAAATATAAGTCTAGGGGAAAACAAAACTTTTAGAAATTTTAATTTTATACTTTTAAATAATTCACTGTAGAAATAAGTATGCCTTTCACGTGACCAACGAAGTGAATGATGAGAGCAAAGATAAGAATTTTGAAATGGGAATGGCATTTATTGTAGCATAGTTATTTATGTTCACTGATTCAATTTAAATCATCTTGTAAAGAAAATAATTATCCTTATTTTATTAGTATTATGCCATTATTACATGAAAACACATTGTACTAGGAAATGTTTAAGCCTTATAAATATCTTCCTACAGCACCTTTTATGGTGTAACTTTTGATCTGAATAAATATTTCATTTATAAACAAATATCATGGGAGTAAAAAGGTTTTTTATATTTTTTTGTTTTTATTAAATCATAACTGTGTACATTGATACATTTATGGGGTTCAGTGTACTGATTTGATATGCAATGTGAAATGCTTACATTGAACTGATAAACCCATTCATCACAAGTGTACTTGTCTCCTAATGGTTTTGAAATGTACTATGCATAATGCACATTGGATGAGGTCCCCTCAAATGCCCTCCCTCCTCCTCCTGCCTCCCCTCCCCCATCCCCTCTCTCTCTCCTCTTCCCTTCTACTTTCTGGACTATAGTTATGTTTTACCATTCGTATGAATGTATAGGTGATTATATATTGATTTCATAGTAGTATTGAGTACATTGGATACTTTTTTTTCCCATTCTTGAGATACTTTACTAAGAAGAATATGTTCCAGCTCCATATAGGTAAATATAAAGATGTGGGGCTCCATCTTTTTTATGGCTGCATAGTATTCCATGGTATACATATACCACAATTTGTTAATCCATCATGGATCGATGGGCATTTGGGCAGTTTCCATGTCTTGTCAATTATGAATTGGGCTGCAATAAACATTCTGGTGCAAATGTCTTTGTTTTAAAATGATTTTTTGATAATCTGGGTATATACCTAGTAGAGAAATTACAGGATTGAACTTGTGGGTCTACCTACTTTTAGTTCCTTGAGTATCGTCCAAACTTCTTTCCAAAAAGGTTGTATTAGCTTGCATTCCCATCAGCAGTGTAGAAGAGTTCCCTTCTTTCCACATCCATGCCATAAAACAATTGTTACCACTGTATTTTATTTTCTACATCTATATATCTCCCTCCAAAATGGAAATCTGTTGAACAAACTAGTAACTTATGTTTGCATTTCAAATATATTTTGATTACTTTCCTAGGGTATTAAATACATTTCTCTGTATTTTTAAATGTCCATGTATGTCTATAACAGTCCATTGTATGAGCAGATTTAATTCATTTAATCACTTCCCTATTGTGCCTTGGGCTATCCCTTCTATTTCATTGTAATGTTGAAACGTTATGGTGGCTCAGTGTTCCTGCACTCCTTGCAGGCAGCTACCCTGACTCCCTTTCCCTCCAGGACGCTGGACAGAGTCGAGGGGTGCATCTTCCTTGGAGCCCACTAGGACAGCCGGCGGCCCTGAGCTCAGCTGCTCTGTATGGCGTCATGGGACCCCTTCTCATGGCCTGGGCGCTGACAGCCCGATGAGAGGTGCTCTTGCTTGGATACAATTTTTGTCTCCCACTTGAGAGCGTTGTGCCTTCTGCCAAGAACCAAGGGTAGAGGCTCCCTGGGGAGCTCAGGGGCCCAGCCAAACTTCGGGCTCCCCCAGCTCCGATAGTGGCTGCCTGAAGTCCCAAGCTGGGCTCTCAAAGCAGCAGCATCGTTCCCCAGTGGGAACTGCACAGAACCAGCTCTTCCTCGAGTGAGAGTCTGATGTGGTCCTGCTCTGGCAGCGCCTGGGCCGGGGCAGGGAGCGTGACTTGTATAACTTCTCAATACCCAGGGTCCTTGTTTCTCTGCCATGGTCTTGTGGTTAGTCCTGAGATTTACCACAGATACCAGCCTGCACCTGGGCACCCTCCCACACGAGCTGCTGCTGCTGGAGAAGAAGCCCTCTCTAGGTGCACTGACCCTGCCCTCCCCCTCCCAGGGGTCTCTGGGGCTCTGCTGAGTGGGCCAGCCAAGGCCAGTGCCCGTCTTCCTTTGTCTGGCCAGAAAGGCTCTGCCCAAAGCCAGCTCCAGAGCTGATGGAGGGGTTTCATCAGCATCGCTCCCTCCCGGAAGGGTGGTGCTGGACTTGTAGTGAGAAGACACATCCTCTGAAGCTGGAGGACATGCGTCCTCCTTCCCTGGAATCCTGGAGGACACTGGCTGCTTCCCCACATCTGTGCAGGGCACTCACTGAAGCAACAGGTCCATCCATTTGCATCAGCCTCACGGCACCTGGCCCCCTCCAGACAGAGGCATGTATGGAAACTGAGGCCCAGAAAGCTCCTGTGACTTTCCTGGAAGCATTTTTCTTGGGTCTAATGCTCCTTTTGTTCTCAGACAGCAGCCTTGGAGCTTCAGGTGAACTTCAGTCTCTTCCAACCCCCTCCCGACTCTGGTGGCCAGGCGGCGTAAGGCAGCTGTGGGGTGCACAGCAGGGAGAGCCCCTCCTGTTGGCAGTGTGTATTCGGTTCTAAATATGGACTCAGGGAGACAGTTATTTTTAGGAAGCAAATGGTAATGATTAAAGTTTTCAGACCTAAGTGGTCATTTAGCCATAAAGATTGAACTCACATGCTGCAGAAAAATAGTCGTCTCCCCGGCTGATGACAGTGCTGCTCAAACAGCAATCGTTCCTCTCTTGACAATGAGATTTGTTCCCACCCAGGTTCCCCAGAGAGCAGGACATGACCGAGACTGTCCAGTCCTGTTTGAAGGACCCCTCCCCCCATGTCTGCGATGTGGTGACCTCAGCAATGTCCCCTCCATGGGGACTCTCTGACCTCACCAAGGTCCCCCTATGGGCACTCACCGACCCCAGGGTGCAGGTGCCATTGAAGCTGCCAGTTGGGGGCCTTGCTGATTGCCACAACATTAAGCCTCCATGTGGCAGCACCCCACTAAGCCCTGGCCTCCACATGGCCGCACTGTGCACCCCCTGCAGGCATGGAGCAGTGGCTCAGAGCTATGAAGTGGGATGAGTTCTTGAACTTAATTGTCAGGCCTTCATATGACAGCAGCTCTGATGGCCATTCCAGACCTTGTACAGCTACTTATGTCATAACTTCAAAGTCCTTCTTTTGAATAAAACCTTAGGAAATGGAAGCAGATGTGGGAAGCCATCTCGTGAGGGGCCTAGATGGGCTCACTTGTGTGTGAGTGCTGGACAGGCCTTCACCATGGATGTGTGCGCCATGGAAACCTTGCCTCACCCAAACTCCTTGATGGCTAGCAGGACCATCAGGGAGCACTCAGACCACAGCTGCTGGTCAGCTGATGGGGAGGTGCAGGGGACACTGCCCTGCGCTGGGCAGCCAGCCCCTCCCCAGGGAGCCTCCTGGGGTCCTGCTGGATGCTGTGGCCCCACAGGGATGGGTCAGGATGGTGAGACCTGGGCCCCTAAGCTGTGGCTGTCTTGACTCCAGAACCAGTGTAAGTGGCTGGCCTGGTGTGGGGCGAGGCAATTCCCGGTGGTCCCCGTGGAGGGGGCACTGAAGTGGAGGCTCCTGCCCAGCTCGCAGTCTCTATTATGCACATGTGTGCCTCCACTGCTGATGCCCTGCATGGAGGACCTGGCCCCAGACCCAAGAACATGGGGACCCAGTGGGGGCCAGAAGCCTGCAGGTCATGTCAGAGACTGGAAGCTTCCAGGTTAGGGCGTGTGAGACCTACTGTTCTCTCAGGGAAGTCATGCCTTGGCTGGGGCTTCACAGTGAAGCCAGGCCTTGCCCTCTGCATAGCTCCTGGGTGAACTTGGTGTTAATGTGGCTAAGTGCAGACCAGACCCCCTGGCCCCTGCTCCTCCAAATGCTAGCAGGCTGACTTGGTGGCTGGCTCGAGTGCCTTGTGCAGCTGGGCCGGGCAGGGCTCAGTGGTGTCACCATCTGGCCCCTCTCCTGCCTGTGCCCCTCTCCACGCCAGCCCTGGGGCCGGGTAGGGGGCCTCTTCTTCCTTGTCTGGTCCATCAGCATCTCCAGATCGCTCCCTGTGCTCCCAGGGTGCCACAGCCCCTCCTGTGTGCTGTCTCCCCTTCTGTTATATGAGCCTCCTGCACTCGTGTCCGTCGTGGGCCTCTGCCACCTGGTGGTCCCCAGCCTGGGGCTGCCCACCTGTCACCTCCTGCTCTGGCATGTCCACCTCTTCCTTAGCCTCTCCTGGCCACTCTGTCCCTTCCTTATTGGCAGTGGGGGAGTGTCCTCTGCACAGCTGGACATCTTTCCAACCAGGCAGGGCCTTGTAAGAGAAAGAGGACATGGACTGTGTCCTTCGGCTTTCCAGTGGTGCCTGGCATGTCCTTAGCCTGCAGTGAGTATTCAACACCACCTTACTAAGGGGGGATGGGGGCACGGTGAGCAGGGATTACAGAGGCGGGCCACAGATTCTTCTAGCCCGGGGTTCGGCCTGTGCCCTTGCTGTGGGAGGCCCTGCCTTGCTCAGCTGTGCAGAATGGGGCAGGTCCCGTCTCTCCTGTGGTGAATGGGCACTTCCTCACGCCCTGGCCTCCCAGCACCTGGTCCACTGATCTCTCATTGGCACTGGGCCTTACTTCTCACTATCTTCTCCACCTTCTTGTCACCTTCTGAGGGCTGGAACAGAAACTGTACTTTCAAGCCCTCTGTGTGAAATGTTCTTTAGTGGTGTTCTTTGCATACAAGTAATTATCATAAAGACAGTTGGAAACACTTAACTGAAACATGCAAATGAGATTAAGGTTATTGTCCTAGCCACCAGCAATGTTAAAAATTTTTTTTATGTTGGTAGCATTCTATTTTCTGAAAATGGAAGGATTAATTTATTGCTGTATTAACACAATAGTCTCTTGACGTCTCAGGCCAAAGAAGGAAAAGTAGGCTGTTCAAAACCCAGCACAATAACCATGCAAGGGGCCAGGAATGGAAAAATTAAAGACCACTTCAATCCAAGTGTCTTTTATTTTTTGATTTAAAAGAAATAGATTTCATAAAAAGAGGCAAGGAGCGGCCTTTGAGCTGTCACTCAATCCTCTTCTTGGGCACATCTTTGTCCCTGGCTCCCAGAGGGGCCATGGCGTGGCCAGGCACAGCACAGGGAGCCGGGGGCAGCTCTCGGGAATCTGACCAGCAGGCCTGAGTGGATGCCATGCTGTGGGGCTGAAGGTTTGCCTGGGGACAGTGGTCGGGGCTCTTGAGTTCACCTGTACAGCTGAGAAGTCAGGGAGCCGGTGAGCCCCCAGGTCCTCTGCACAGTGGCTGGGAGTCCGGGGTCCCCTAAATGGACACACACGGGAATTGCTGAGTGCCCCATGGTACCGTTCTCCCAGAGCCTGTGTTTGTTGTAGGCTTGGGAATAGGTAAGGGGCAAACCAGGGCTACCTCCCTCAGGGGCCCCTATGCTGCGCTGGCTGAGCTCATGCAAATACCCTGACTTTCAAACATTCAGCAGAGAAAGAAATCAGGACCCTTCTCAAGAGTGAGCTGCGACCTGCAGGTGGTTTTGGTAAATGCCAGTGAAAAAGCACAAACAGAAGGACCCTTCCGGTAAGGACCCTGAATCGCCCCTCGGTGCTGACCACCAAGAGGGCCGAGCGGGTGAAGCCATTCGTGGGGATGCTAATGTCACGTTGGGAGCCAGAACTGCTGGGAGCAGTGGGCATCAGAACTCTTAATACAGACTTATTTTAAGGTGTGTAGTTGGCTGAAAATATTGAATAATACATATAAGAACATTTAAATTTATGGGCTTTTTTGAATACTGAAGATTTCTGGATTACTCAGTGCAAAATTTGTGTACTAACCTGAGACAATGGATGCTTGGTTCTAGGGTTGGAGGCTCTGCCCCCTGTGCCCCTTCTCAGAAGTTTCCAGGGAGACTCCTTGAGCTCCTCCCTGCCAAGCCAGGCCCTCACGCCGCCTGGGATGGACACTGTGTGGTGGTGCTGATGGCTGTCCTCTGTGGAGATGAAGCAGGAAGCTTGGGCTGACCACAGGCCATCCTGTGGGTCACAAAGAGGCCTGTCACCTGGGCCGGCCAGCAGCTCTCGGGACAGCACTGTGGCTCTGAACCGCTTTCTCGCTGGTCCCTCAGTCCAGGCTGTGCTGCTGTCACAGAATAGGCAGCTTATTCAGGCAAGAAATGTATTTCTTTTTTCTCTTTCTTTTTTTGACTTTAAACCATTTAGTTACCTTTGACATCCCTGTTAGTAAGTTATCAGAAGTCAGTTATGTCAGTATGGATAGTGAATTATAGCACTCAGCTTTACTAAAGAATTGTAAAATAACTCAATGAAAGGAGGATGGGAAACTATTTTACACACAGAAATTCTGATAGGACATAGATTACTTTTTTAAAGAAAAGTATGAAATACAGAATGTTCAAATGTATTGGCAATGCCTACCAAATTTCAAATCTGCTTAGATCATACATGAATTAAAGAAACGAAATTTTTAATTGTACACCCTCCACGGTAAAAACAAAAACCAAACACTTGGTTGAAATATCTATTGCTCTGTAGTGTGTGACTCCAAATGATTAATTTATCATTAAAAAAACTGATATTGAAGTAAAATTTATGGTAGAAGTTTATTTTAGACCCCACTGCCTTTGTAGAAAACTTCGAATTGGTATAAGAAGAAAAAGATTAAATGAAAATATATATACAATCATTGCCACGTCCCTTCCCTAATTCTAGCATTGTTATTCTGGGGCATCAATCATGAGCACTGTAACTTCTGATTTATAATGATATTCCTTCAGATATAACTTCATAGAAGAAGGAATCAGAAGGGCATTGATACCATTGTAAGTTATACAGTTACAGAAAACTGTTCTGCATATATGCTGCAGGGGAAAGGGGGAAAATCCAGATTAAAGGGGTGCACAGAACATACAGGTGCTCAGGACCTTATAATGTTCTAGGAGCCCTGTAACATCAGGAGAACGGAAGACACGAGGGTCACGCACATCAAAGCTAAAATTGTGATTCCCCCTATTTGATTCTAGCAGAAGGGAGCAACCATATAGCATCTAAAACTAACAGAGAATGGATAGTCTTCCTGTGTGAGTCTCTTAGTAAAAAGGTGCCCTCTGGTTTTCCTTCCAGCAGAGCTTTAGTGGCATATTTATCTGCAACTCCCCAGTAACAGGGATTGTTATTGATCTGGAGGAGGTCTGGAACAAGACAGTGGACGTAATCAATCTGGGTATGGTACTTAGGAAGTGTTTCCAACTGCAAGATCTCATCATCTAGTTCCCATTTGGGTTTGTTTCTTTTCCTGGAACTTGTGCAAAGTGTTATGATTTCATTATCTGAATCCTATTATCCTATATCTTCTAAATCAGGTTCGTCACAGAGGCAGGCAGAGGCCTCCACGTGGCGCCCTGGTCACAGCACTCGAGGGGGCAGTTTCATCTCTTGCACATTTCCTTGTTGTTTTAGCCGACCACTCTCAGTTCACTCTGAGCTTACCTGTTCATCCGGTTTGGGATTTATAGAAGCAGTGTGTCAGCTAATGAGATGCCACCTAAAGGCTAAATCTGACCGAGACAGGGAAGGACACTCAGACAACACAATTTCACTGAGGTAGATTTTCTTTTCAGACAGAAGCCCTAAAGGGTACCCACTGCTATGATTTTTGACTGGAAAACCCTGCCCACAGCACCTTGCAGTTCCTGTTTAAGGGATCTGCTTAAACGTCTTTGCCCACAGGAATGGTCAATCCAGCGGACAGGTGAGCAACCGCCTCCTTTCCCAGCTCCGGAAGGAAACTTCTGTTTTCTGTTTCGCTCTCACCACTTCAGCACCTGAACAGCTCTCTCTGTTGTGACCAAGACTTCTTTTCATTCCTTTTGTCATGGTTCTTTCTGTCAGAGCCTCTACTCCGAATGGTTTGGGGCCTGACATCTACATTTTTACTATTATCTCCTGCCAGTTTGACAAATTATCCACAAATTCTAGTGTTATAAAGACTTCTAGTTTTCTGACAGGATTTTTCTGCTGGAGGCTTCCTGGATGTTGTTTTGAAAATCCAAAGTCAAGGAGGCCCCAGCATTTCTCCTGCCGGCACTTTGCTGTGCCGTCCAGTAATTGCCACTGTCCACTGAGCCCAGCTCTTCCTGCACCTTTGGTGGGCCCTTCAAGGAGATAGTTTTCTGCAGCCCTCACCCTCCCTTTAGTGCCCAGGCCTCTGAGAAATGTGTTTCTCGTAGTTCCAGAGCCTCAGAAGTCGGAAGTGCAGTGTCCTGTATGTGCAGGGACTTCCTGCTGGGTCATCCCAGCCGCACAGCACAGAGAATCACAGGGCAGAGACCCCGTGATGAGGTGCCCTGGAGACAGCAGCCTACAGCCACATGGGAGGGCAACCCCCTCATGACCCGCTCACTCTCTGGGGAAGTTTCTAGCGATGAGGCTGTATTCACACCATGGTGACAGGGAAATGCTGGCCCAGTGGCTAGGTAAGGACTGTCAGGGCCACCTAGCAGGGCTGCAGGAGCTCACACTTCAGGGAGGCCCACCTTGGAAAGCTTGCTGGGTCTGGGGAGTCTGAGCCCCACCAAGCTTCTCTCGGGTTGTGGATGTGTCAAGGGTGTCAGCTTCACAGCACAGCTGTAAAGACCAGCTGTGGCACAGGGCAACTGGGCAGCCTACCAGCACCATCACTGCCCCTTCCATTGGGAGGTAATGCTCCCAAGGTGTAAATTTTCATGTCTTTGTTTCCATTTCTGCAACTGCAAAAGTGAACTTTTCTCTTCTCACCTCACTAATTTGTTAAGAGAGAGCCCCAAGTGTCTGGGCTGGGGCTGCAGTCACCCTGCCCAGAGGCAGGCGGAGCCTTTGTGGGGGGACTTCCCTCTCATGGCTGGGCTTTCATGTGACTGTCTCCTGTGAGCAGGTGTGGCAGCCCAGCCTCAGAGTGCTGGCTCCGGCCAGCTTGGCCAGGAGGACCCTGGACGGCAGCTGCCGGAGCCCTCCCTGTGCCCCGGCTGCTCCCCCCCCCCCCGCTCCCCTGCTTTCTTCTTCCCCTTCCTCGTCCCATCCTCCCCTCCTCTCACTCCTCCTGACCTCTCCTCCTCTTTCTCCCCCTCCTCTCCACTCCCTGCTGCTCCTGCCACCCAAGTGCCACCACCAGGAAGGGGTAGTGGACATTGAGAGTGGGGACAGCAGAGCTGGCTGTGCAGGAGGAGCAGCACTGTGCGCCCGTCTGGCCCAGGGTCAGGAGGTGGCTGTGGGCGGTGGAGGAGGCAGCAGCCTGGGAGCCCCGCAGCATCGTGCAGACAAACAAGCAGATGGCAGGTGTCAGTGGGACAAAGAGACATCTGTGCGGCGAGGCCGCCCCACTGCCTTTCTCAGGGACTTCATTAAAGCCACTGCATCAGGTTGCTGTGCCCTGGCCCAGCCGGCAGGCCCTCCGCCTCCAAGGAGCAGCCTGCATTGAGCTCTGCCCCGTCCTGAGCCCACGCCAGGCCGGACACGGGTGAGGGCACTGGCCTGTGGAGCTCACAGCAGGGGCCCTGTTTGCCTCTCAAGGGCTGTCCCTCCAGATGGTGTGGCTGAGTGGCCAGCTGAGAAACAGGCGGAACTGTGAGGTTGATGGAATTTACCATCTAAGGGGCCCCTTCTTTCTCTCCTTCCCTCTCCCTCCCTCTTTCTCCTCCCCTCCCTTCCCTCCCTCTCTCTTCCTCCCCCTCTCTTTCCCACTCTTTCTCTGCCTCTCTTTCACCTCCCTCCCTCCCCCCTCACCCTCCCTCTCTCCCTTCTTCTCTCCCTCCCTTTCTCTCTCTCCCCCTCTCTCTACCTCTCTGTCTCCCTCCCTCCCTCTCTCTCTCCCTCTCATGCCCTCCCCCTCCCTCTCTTCCTTCCTCCCTCTCTCTCTCCCTCTCTTTCTCCTCCCTCCCTCCTTCTCTCTCTCCCTTCTTCTCTCCCTCCCTTTCTCTCTCCCCCCCTCTCTCCCTCTCATGCCCTCTCCCTCCCTCTCTTCCTCTCCCTCCCTCCCTCCTCCTTCTCTCTCCCCC
>CAUYON010163110.1:0-21980 GCA_963573935.1 Arctocebus calabarensis | reverse complement strand
TAGTCCCAGCTACTTGGGAGGCTGAGGCAAGAGAATCGCTTGAGCCCAAGAGCTGGAGGTTGCTGTGAGCTGTGACTCCACAGCACTCCACCGAGTGCGATAGAGTGAGACTCTGTCTCCACAAAAAAAAAAAAAAAAAGTTGAAAACCATAGATACCTGAGTGGATTCAGAGAGAAATGCTTCTGATGCATTGTGTGTGACACTGCAGATTAGTACAACCTCTATGGAAAACTGCATAGAGATTGCTAAAAAACTAATAGTAGACCTCCCATTTGATCTAGAAATCCCACTACTGGGTATTTACCCAAAGAAAAAGTAGTCATTCTATCAAAATGACATGTGTACTCAAATATATACTGCAATACAAATCACAATTGCAAAGTTGTAGAATCAATCACCGTGCCCATCAATTCATGAGTGAATTAATAAAATGTGATATTTGCACACAATGAAGTAATATTCAACCATGAAAAAGATGATTTAATTACTTTAGCAATAATCTGGATGGAACTAAGGATCATTCTCCTAAGTCAATTATCTTAAGGATAGATTAAAAAAAAAAACAAAACACTACATGTATTCAGCATAAAACTGTAACTAACCGAAGAGCACTCATGTGCACAGAGGAGTAAAATTTCATGGAAAGCACCAGGGAGATGAGGGAAGAGAGGAGAATAAACCAACCCAAGGGGCCTAGGAACACTATTTGGGTGACAGGAAGAACATCTACAGACAGGACTAACATATTATAAAAATGATTCATGTATCCTAAAACATTTGCACCCCTTAATATTTTAACATAAATCCAATGGATTGAAGACTTAAATATAAGGCCTGAAACTGAAACTACTAAAAGAAAACATTGGGAAAATGCTCTTGGACATTGGCCTGGGGACATGGCAAAAATTTCGTGAGCAATACCTCAATAATACAGGCAACTAAAGCAAAATAGAACAAATTGCATCACAGCAACTAAAAAGCTTCTACACAGCTAAGGAAACAATCAACAAACTGAAGAGAGAACCCACAGAATGGGAGAGTATGTTTGAAAATTGCCCATGGGACAAGGGATTCATAACAACAATATAAAGAACTCAAACAACTCAATAAGAAAACACATCTCAAATAATCTAGTTTAAAAATTGGGCCAAAGATAGGAATAGACATTTCTCAAAAGAAGGTATACAAATGGCTAACAGTTTTATGAAATACTGCTCAAGATCACTAGTCATCTGAGAAATGGAAGTTAAGACTACAGTGAATTATCATCTCACTCCAGATATAATGGCTGCTATCCAAAGACAGGCCATAATAAATACTAGAGTGGAGAAGGGAAACTTTGGTACCCTGTTGTTGGGACTGTAATTAGCAACATGACTATTGAGTACTGTATTGAAGTTCTTTAAAATCTAGAAATATAAGTACCATATGATCTAGCAATCTCACCGGTAGGAATATATCCAAAGGAAGGAAATTCAGTATATCAAAAAGGATATATGCACTCTCATTTTTATGGCAGCACTATTCACAATTCCAAATCTTGGCCTTTGTGAATGAACACTAAGTGTCCATCAACAGATGAATGGTTAAAGAAAATGTGATATATACACTCAACTCCCAGAGCACTATACTTCCTGAAAATGCAATGGTATTTTCAGAGACAAAGATTATTAAGATAGATGTGGGTTTGGGGTCCAAGTTTATCTATAACTTCCTGTGAGGTGTCTTACATGTAAATATTCTGACCAACCATCTCTGTGTATCCCTTCTCAGTATTTTTGTTTCTCTTATGGCAGATTTACTGTTACTTTCAGAGCAGCTCATTTCTGGGATCCTGGGACTTATTGTCTTAATGGCCACCATGGTAAAAAGAGGTTTCATTCCCTGTAAGTATATTTTGGAAGAATAAAAGAGAACTTTTCACTTAATGATTGGAAGTACCTCTATATTACTTTTTATATTATGAGAGGACAAACTATCATTTTAATGTATGTTTTAGAGTAAATGTGAAATGGTTATTCTGAAGTTTTCTTAAGTACAAATGAAAGAATAATTGTAGAGAATTATTAAGAATTCTCTTAAGTACAAATGAAAGAATAATTGTCTTTGCTTTTGATTATGTGTGAGTATTCAAATTTCATAAATCATAGGCATGTTATAGAAAACTTCAAAAGCTTACTAACAAATAGGAGTTAACTTTTTTAAAGTTGTTAAATCAAATATTCATGGCATTGTTAAACATAAAGTTGTCAGAGATGTTTGGAAGTTTATTTTTGCCAAAACCTTCATTATTTTATTAATTTTTTCAGACAAAAAATGTTTATACAGATAATTCTAATTCTAAATGCACCAAATTTCAAGGAAAAAATTTAAAATTGCTTTAACTTATTTAGATATAAATTTTAATGAGGATTATTTTATTTTTTTCTAGATACCCTAACAGAAGCAGAACAATTCTTTCCAGAATGTCAGAACTCAGAAAGGTACTGGCATTAGTCATTTCATAATTTTTTGCCTTATTTTAGACTGTGAAAAAATGACAACAGATATTTCAGGGGGAAATAAGCTAGAATGTTGTACAATAAATGTTTATAAATAAAGATTATAGGATGGAATGCCCTTTTCGACACCATTAAGAAGAATTTATTTTAAAATCAAGCCTTCTTTTTGAACTTTGACTCAAATTACTACTGCTGTTATTTGAGAAGAGTTAAATAATTTTGTGTTTTGGGAACTGTCATTTAGTGATTTTTCAGATATGTACAGGGTAAGTTTTTGTTGTTTGATGTTTTTCCTCATTTTGGAACTTAGTTAGGGGATGAGGGTTTGTCCATTTTTCTGCATGTGTGTGTGAATAAGTGAGTTTTTCTTTCACATTTGTGAGCCTATGAGGATGTTAAGACATGTACATATATGCTTAAACCTTTGAAAATATGTTAATTATTTTTCATTTCTAAAAATTCATAGTTTCCAGATAAGACATCATAATTATTTCTCAGCATATCAAAGTGGCCATTGTCCAGCAGAGTAGTTCACATATTCTATCAATTGTTAATCCATTGATAAGGAATTAAAAAATTGGGATGAGAGTTTGAAGGCCTATGTGTCTAAGAACTCCACTCAGCTTTATTTAGATAATGAAGAAGAAATGGTAAGATGCTAAATATTTCACACTATTTATTAAAAGCTTCTTTTAGTCAATATTACATTTTTAGAATATATTATATTCTTATACATATTTTCTTTAATTATTTTCATGTCTGTATAATATTCTGTTGATTTCACAATAATTTATTTGTATTCATATGCTGTTGTCACACATTTAATTTTTTTCAATCCTTGCTGTTCATGGGAAAACAGGCTTCCATAAATGCTTTTATTTTAACATAAACGCTGCAATGCAATTTTTCTAAACATAAAGCAACTAAGCCCATGACAATTGTACAGATTGATCACAAAGTGAATGGACTCCTGTAATAAAAGTCTTATCACAAAATAAGTTTTTCGGCCTAAAATCCTTACCCATGTATTTGCCCTCATCAAATGACTGTCCTCTTCCCTCCTCAAATGACTGTCCTGACTTTTAATTGTGCAAATAAATTATACCTGCTTTTGAATGTGCATATATGAAATCATATAGCCTACATTTTTATGTCTATCGCCTTTCACTCCTGTGTGATATTTGTGCAATTCATCTCCATTAATGCAGTGAGCTGTAGTTTGTTAATTATCACTACTGAATTGCTTAGAAATAACATTTTAAAATCCACACTATCTGGTGTCTCTAATAAAAGAAATGAGCCTTATGCCCTCAGGGACCAGAGGCTTTCCACATGAAGTAGTGCAGTAATGGGATTCATTTGCTGCCCACCCTCAGCCACATCTCCCCTGGTGTCTCTTCCTGGGGGAACAGAACTACTTCCTCTGGCTATTTAATATCAGCAGGTCTCCTGATAGCTCACGCTTCCCAGAGGTACTGGTCCTGCATGGTGTTGCTGGCTGAATGCCCTGTCAATACAGAGAGGGGATGAGCTCACCTGAGGTACCTCTCATTGTAGAGAAAGGACTGGGAATGTAGGTCTCTTTCTTCTATTTGATGGATGATTTATGTTGCCCCACTTCTCTGCCCATCCTTGATCTTGGGAGTCACAGCCATTGCGTCTTTCTCTTTCCACCTCTCAGAGTTGCCTTTGCTTGTGTCTTTCATTAGTTCCAGGGTTGGCAGTTGTGTTTGGTTGGGAGGAGCACAGAGAAACAAGTCTAGGACACTGGTATTCCACCAATATGGAATCAGATAGAAGTGGAGCTTATCTAGTTAAAGAATGATGTGTTACCCAGAAACCCAATTTTTGGCTTCTATGTCATTCATTTCCTCAATGCCAACTTCCTAATTTTCTTCAAAGTGCCAAAACTTGAGAAATACAGTAGAAAAAAAGAAAAAAAAACAGTGAGTATGGACATACAGCCTGGAAACTTATTCAAATCCATGGTATATTTCCTTTGTCCACATGAATAACTATTAAATCATGTGACTCATAATTTTCGTTATTAACATAAGAAGATGAATGAAACTACTAAGTATAAACATCTACTAATTCATTTTATATCAGTATTAAAACCATATGTGATAATTTGGGGACTTCCTGTCACTACTGTCATGGAGTGGAGTCTTTAGTAACAGCTGTGATCATCCATGGGTGTCAATAAATGGCTCAACTTTTAAACTTTTTGAAGGATGCTATAAAGAAGAATAGATAGACAAAGCAGAAATTCAGAATAATTTTTAATATAAGTAAATTTAAGTTGAATTATGAATATGAAGAAAGATTTTGAAATTTAGTAAAATGTTGACTTAAGTGTTAAAAAATAGATTACAGTGGTCTCCCATTGTTTATGGTGCAGCTTTCCAGAGTTTCAATAATCTTTGCTCTCCTGCATTCTATAAATATTAAGAGGAAAATTCCAGGAAGAAATAATTCATGAGTTTTAAATTGTGCACTACTCTGGTTATCATGATATAATCTTGTTTAAGATCAGTCTATCCCTCCTGAGATGTGAATCCTTTCTTTACCCAGTGTATCCATAACCTCTATGCTACTCACCCCTTAGACACCTGGTAGCCATCTGGGTGATCAGATGTACCGTCACAGTATGCAATGATTTGTTCAGGTCATATTTTACTTACTAATGGCCCCATAGAGTAGAGCTAGTGATATTGGCATATAGTTATAATTTTTCTTATATATATTGATTGTGGCTGGTAATCTCTTACTATGGCTAATTTATAAATTAAGCTTTATTATAGGAAAGCATGTATAGGAAGACAAAATATATACCCTTCAGTACCATTCATGGTTTCAAGGATCCACTGCAGATATTAAATCATAATCCCCGTGATTGATGAGAGGACTTCTACTTAGTTTTTCATGATAATCAACTCTTATTTTATAACTATGTCATTATGTGTTTTCATAATATTCTTTTGTTACAGTACATAGAAATTTTCTTGTTTCATGGATTGTCTCCATGGACTTTCCACTACAGGATGAGCAAATCAGATTATGGGAAACAGACCTGCTCAAGAGACCCACTCATATGGACATAGGTGTGGATTTTCACAAATACATAGTTGTACATATAAGGTTTATAATTGCACCACTTGAGTTCAGAGTGGCCAGATAATTTTACATTTTTAAGTGGAAATAATATTGTGATTGCTAACACAATTCATTCTTTCAATGAATTTCAATGTTATTTGTTATAACAATGAAAAATCTAAAAAATCTTTAATACACACTAGGAAAGTAAAGATATAATTGCTTTTGCGTGGAGCTCTCTTTGCTCAACATTGTATTTTCTGTATGCAAGTTTCTAAGAGGTACGGGTTACCCGAGTCTTTTTTTTTCGGTAACTCAAGAATAGGCATATCCACAGAGACAGAAAGTGGAAGAGTGGTTGCTGTGGGCTAAGGGAAGGTTGGAATAGGAAGTGACTGTTAATTACTACAATTCTCTTTTTTGGGTGGTGAAAAGTTTCTAAATTTGGTAGTGGTGATCGTTTGAAGGCTGTAACTCTTCTAAAAAATCACTTTTAAATGGGTGAAATTTGAATTGTTTACTGACACCTCAATGAAACTGTTAAAAAAAAATAACAGAAGTATATATGAGACTGCATTAATCCTAAAGTAATTTTAAAAGATTAATCTTCTTTATAAGGTTAATTTTTCCAAACACTATCATGCTACGAGTTTCAGTGTATTAGGTCCTAGCTTTTTTAAAATTTCTGTCAATTATATTTTGTATATTCTGGTATTAAATTCACACAGAAATATGGGTACTTCACACTCCACTTTTGCAGTGCCATCCTTAGTTTTATATTGTCTAATATTTTCAATTGCCCTAAATAGAAATAAAATTGAAGTCTGCATGTTGGTCTTATATTAGCTACTTCAGGGCGGCTCCTGTGGCTCATGGAGTAGGGTGCTGGCCCCATATACCAAAGGTGGCAGGTTCAAACCCAGCCTCAGCCAAACTGCAAAAAAGAAAAATAGCCAGGCGGGTGCCTGTAGTCCCAGCTACTCAGGAGGCTGAGGCAAGAGAATCGCCTAAGCCCAGGTTGCCGTCAGCTGTGTGACGCCACGGCACTTTACCGAGGGCGATAAAGTGAGACTGTCTCTACCAAAAAAAAAAAGGTATAGTTACTTCACTGAATTAAGTTTAAATCTATCATTTCAAGTGTAGGTTTTTCTGCATTTTCTGAACAGTTTGCCTGTAAAACAATTCACATTTTTTTCCCCCAAGGGCTATGATTTTTTTTTTCATGAATTATTTTCAATGTATAGGGGATTATTTCTAATGTTGAATGGTACACACTGAAAGGTTTGATAAAGGTTTTGTATTTATCATTAATATAATTTCCTGTTTATTGCAAACATTTCAACATTTCATATGTGTTTAGGAATTTTTTTTTTTTTTTTTTTTTTTGCAGTTTTTGGCCGGGGCTTGGCTTGAACCTGCCACCTCCAGCATATGGGGCCGGCGCCTTACTCCTTTGAGCCACAGGCGCTGCTCTGTGTTTTGGAATTTTTTATCATACTTTTCTCCTAGTGAAGTAATTTTAAAATATTCCTATATTTCTAATAGATTTTGTCATTATTTGATATTATGCTTTTATTATTTTTCATGAATCATAATATTTTCTCTTTATAATTATAAAGTAAACCACCTTTATCCTCTCAAACATTAAATAAATCCTGCATTTCTAAAATAAAAACATATTTGTCTTGCAGTATTGCCCCTTTAAGATTAAATCAATTATATATTATATTTAGAACAAAATTTCTTTCTCCATTTGTGTTCAGAAGGCAAGATAACTGTTTTTATTTATAGCAATGTACTTGGGAGGTTTGATTATCAATACTTATATTTGTAAGTATTCTTTTCTCTGCCCGGAAACCTTGTATAAGTGTATTGTTTTATTTTAAAATGTTATCATTTCCTTGTGATGTCATCTCCATTTGTAGAATATTTCTGCAGGACATTTGCGTAACAGATTCAATTTGTCCAATACGTGTAGGGCTTACTCAAGTATTTTGGCAGTCTGTGTTTTATAGGAAATAAATATTTCACATTGATACTGGAATTTCCTTGCCAAGTCCTTGGTCCCGGGAATCGAAGAGTGAATTCACAGACCAAAAGTAAGTGAAAGGATAGAGTCTGTTACATATAAGAGGAAAGCAAATCCTCCCGCCCAGTGGAGGGGTCCTGAGCAGATTGCTGCTTTGGGCTCTCTGACTAGAGATTTATGTACAGTTTCTAATCATATCTCCTCTGCAGGCAGGGGCGTTTGGGAAAATGAAATGTATATCTAAAATTTATGCCACAGCCATTGTCTCCAAAGTCCTGTAGACAGAAGTTAATTTTAAAACTGCATTGGGCAGACATGTGGTTAAGTTTTGTGCATCTGCCTTTTCTGACTAGTAGTAGCTTAGATGGAACATTGATCAAACTCGTTTCCAACCCTGTTTGGGTCCAGAAAATAAGAGTCCATGTCTAGCATTCATACGGATATTCTCAATATGAGTTATCTGGTTGATATCTATAAAAATTATAATTGTATTCCCATGTTTAATCTAGAAATAAAATACCTTCTGAGATTCCTTCTTCAACAGTCTTTCATCAGTTTTGAGTCTTTTCAATAAAAACACTTTTAACCTTGTTTATTTTCTCTACTGTAATTTTGGTCATTGTGATTTTGTACTATTTATTGTCTTCCTACTACTTATGCTCAATTCAATTAATTTCATCTTTTTTTAATTTCTTTTGATGGTCAAACAATTCAATTTCTGCTTTTTCTTTTGTGTGTGTATAAATAAATATAAGCCATCAGTCCTTCAAAAGAGTTGCTCACTGTATTTTACATGTAATTATCATAAAATATTGTGCACATCCTTTGCCAGAATTTCACTTTCTTACATTTTTAGTGATACATTGCAGAATTAACAACCACATAGGTTTTCAAATTTTTGGTTATTATCTTCTATTTAGGTAAACTGCAGTTTGAGTATTTTCTGTAAAGGTGGAAATGTTCTACATGTCTATTTAAATGTGTTTTTAATGATCATTAATTTTTATTAATAAATACTAAAATTAAATGCCTGGGTGTCAAATGTGTACTGACTTGACTTGGCTAGTAATATTGCATTGAGAACATAGTTCTATATTAATATAATGAAATTATAGAATACTCTGGGAGAATGTTCATGTGAACTTAAAATATGAGGATTCTGTTTCAGTATAGAGTGCATGTGTCAGCATATGTGCGTGTGCACACACAATTGCAGATATGAGTATTAGTTAATTATTTTGTTTCAATTTCTCTATAAACTTATTGATATAATTGTGTGATAGGCAGTGAGAAAGAAGTGTTTAAATCCTCATTTTTTGATGATTTACATGTTTAATTCTTGCAAGTCTATGGTCAACTTGTATTATCAGGTACATGCAAATTATTAAAAATATATTTCTAATGGTATGCTAAACAAATGTAGTATTATGGTGCATGGAGCATACGCCTTCATTTCCAATAAGGTTTCTTCCTTATATTACAAAAGCATATTAACTCCAACAGTGTTCTACGAGTTTCTATTGCATGATAAGTTTTCACGTTGTCACTCAGATTTTTCTTAAAATTTGACTTATTAAAAGAGTGCCTTGTTAAAATGGTAAATAGTTATTTTTGAAAATAAACAATCTTTGTGTGTAAATAAAAGTTATTCTGTAGTCAACAGAATTAGCAATTTTTTTAAGTATCATTGTTCCTATACATTTTATTTGTATACAAATACTTAATGTGTATATTTAATTATAATTGGTATTTCATTTTAATTGAGCATTACCAATTTTTTTAAATTTTATTTATTTATTTATTTATTTATTTATTTATTTATTTATTTATTTTGAAACAGAGCCTCAAGCTGTCACCCTGGATAGAGTGCTCTGGCATCACAGCTCACAGCAACCCCCAATTCCTGGGCTCAAGCCAGCCTCCTGCCTCCACCTCCCAAGTAGCTGTGACTACAGGCACCCGCCACAACGCCCGGCCATTTTTTGGTTGCAGCCACCATTGTTGTTTGGCTGGCCCAGGCTGGATTCGAAACAGCCAGCTCAGGTGTACGTGGCTGGCACCTTAGCCTGTTGAGCCACAGGTGCCGAGTTTACCAATTTTTTTAATTTAAATATTTTAAATATTTTAAACTAGAATTTTTAAATATTTTAAACTCTAATTTTTAGTGTTTTCTTATCTTTGCACAATAAATATTTTTACTGTTTACTTTTCATTACATGGATGTGCTAATTTAAAATGCTTAGTATAATCTTTCATTACTAAACTGTGTTTTACAGGACACATTATTCACTCATTGCAGTCTAACAGATCAGCAGTTTTAACCCTTCCTAAACACTGAAAGTACCTAACTATCCTTTCTAGCTAGCATTTGAATGTTTGTGTCTTCATCAAAATTCATCTTGAAACTTAATCCCTATTGTAATGGAAGTAAGAAGTAGAGCCTTATACAAAGGGATTAAGTTGTGAGTGGATTAGTGCCTAAGAGAAGGGCAGGGGGGATCTAGCACTCACCCATTTTGCTCTTCTTCCTTGCACCAACATAGACACGGCAACAGGGCACTGTCCTGGGGTAGAGACCAGACCACACCATATGTTGGATTTCCTTAATCTTAGACTTACCTCAGAAATGAGAGCAGTAATTTTTATTGCCCAGTATGTGGTATTCACATAAGTGCCTACTCATAATGTGATTATCATCTGAACATTTTTTTCATCATCATAGCACTTATATCAATAAAAGTATAGGAAGACAAGCATGCAATGCCAATTTTTAGCAGCCATGTCTAAATGTAAAACTTGAATATAAGGTAGGTCCTGTTAACAAAGTGTAAGATTTAATATAGGTAATTTAAAGAAAACACTAAACCGTATGGCTACTGAAACCTCTGTTCTGTTCTATTTTATCAAATATGTAGGTAATTTCCAGAGGTGCTTGAAAATGGATGAATGAAATGACACTAGGAGCCCAAAGTCTCATATATTTTGGACGTGTGTGATAACATCAACCGACTTTAAAATAGCCCATGTGTGAGAATTTCCTGTTAAAACTTTAAGTGACACATTGATTAGAAATCTAACTTTTTCAATCTTGCCTAACTCTAAACCTTCACAGGGCACTCTGTGAAGGTCTCAGGTATTACTTCTTTCTTAACAAGAATAATAGGCCTCTCCATGAAAAATAGAGGACGTTCAGGTGAGAGAAGGTATGTGTTGATTTTATTCTCTATGTCTGCTGGCCCTTCTCACTTGGTGGGAAATTATGAAACTGTATGTGATACAATTCAGCTAAAATTAAAAAAGGATAATATCAGAGTAGAACACTGGTCTTTTTACTTGACTGATTTCGGGCACAAAAGCAGCCTAAAGTATAAAATATGTTGAAAGATTTCCTAAAGTATTCAAATTATCCTGTAAGAATTAGTCAAGAACTTACAGTCATGACATTAGGTATGCCATTCAATATTATTTAAACTGAAATTCATAATCATCATAATAATTAATTTTGGATTTTGTAGCTATAATAGGCAAAATGATATTTTCCATTTATCCAATGCTTTAAAACAGTTGTTTAAAATAAATACTTCAAATTATGGAGTCAAATACAATTTCTATTTACGTTCTAAGATTAAATTTAGGTAGTTTGACATTTAATAAAATAAGAATGAGATAACTAAAAGATCAAATCTAAATTTAATTATAAACAATTGAAATACTTAAAAATATTAGAGCAAAACCTTACAACAAAAAGATGTGCCTCATTAATAGAAGAGACTGTTATCTAATGAATTATTTTACATACACTAATATGAATCAGATATAATAATGTAGCAATTGTGTTAAAAATAATTAAAACATCTAATAATTTTGATGGCTTTTGAATGCCATGTATATAGTGCTTTACATACATTCTAGTTTGTATATTATTTTTTTCATTCTAGTTTAGTAAACTAGGTTACTAGACACGAGATAACATTTTGTAGGTTACACATTATAAATTTTAATGCCAGAAGTAATTCTACATCTTAATGACTACAGAGCTTGTGGACTTTATTATCAGACTATATTCTCTGAATTATTATACTTCTTTACACAATGAAAGTAACTCTTATGATTTTGATACCATACATTTTTTTTGAAAGTTTGCATGTAAGTCACTAACTAGAAGTGTTTTAGTGTAAGAACTTACCATATGAACTAATATTACTATAATATTACTAGTCTTCCCTCTGATAGCACTAAAATTTTCTTAGAATTAGTTCATTATTATTTCTTAAAAAGCATTTTAATTTTTAACACACACATTCTTTATATATATATGTGTATATATATCTTTAAATATGTATGTGCATATATATATATATATATATTTTTTTTTTTTTTGACACAAGTGTCTCACTCTTTTACCCAGAGTATGGTGAAGTCAACCTACCTCACGGCAACCTCACAACCTCAAATTCCTGGGCTCAAGCAATCTTCTTGCCTCAACCTGCCCAATAGCTGGGACTACAAATGTCCTCCAGAAAGCACGGTTAATATTTTCTATTTTCAGTAGAGGCAGGTCTCACTCTTACTCAGGCTTGTCTCCAATTCCTGAGCGTAAGGGATCCTCCAAACTTCATCTCCCAGAGTTCTAAGTTTATAGTGTGAGCCACCATGCCTAGCTGACACACATATTATAATGCTGTAACAAGATTTCCTTAGAATCTGTCTTCAAATTAATAAAAATATTTGTATTTATGAACTTCTAAATCTTCACTAATTTATCATTTTTATTGTTTCAGCTAATAATTATATGTCAAAGGTGAAATGCGGTTTTTGAAAATTGCCTTTTCAATTATTCAACTTTTGTTTTAAGCTTTAAGGAAATTATTATCATACTTTTACATTTTTCATCTGCAAAATGAACATTAATAATCAGTGCCCATAGCTCAATGAAGAGGGCTCAAGCCACGTACACCAACGCTAGTGAGTTCAAACCTAGTCTGAGTCAGCTAAAATCAAAAATGACCTGTACAATAACAACAAAAATAGCCTGGCGCTGTTGCGGGCACCTGTAGTCCCAGTTACTTGGGAGACTGACGCAAGAGAATAGCATAAGCCCAAGAGTTTAAGGTTGCTGTGAGCTGTGATGCCATATCACTCTACCGAGGACAGCAAAGTGAGACTCTGTCTCAAAAAAAAAAAAAAAAATCAGTGCTCAATGCACCCTACTTTGACTACACTGAGGATCTTATCATTAAATAAATCATTTATTAACTTCTAAAGTACAGTTGTCATAGAGCACACTCTCCGACATCACACAGCTGCAGAGATGAAGAACCAAAGAGTCACCTGCTCAGGTCAGATTCAAGCCAAGGACACAAGAAGGCAGCAGAGGAAACCCAAGGGTGGGAAAAGCTCCATTTCAGTAACTGAAGAGGAAATAACCCCTGTGGAATTAAATCTTCAAAATGCTACTCTGGATCTACAGGGGAAAGACAAGCTGTGCTACTGCAAATGTAAGCATTTGAGGGTCCTCAATATAACTGTTCCGGATATACAGATAGGGTAAAGAGGTGTGGGAAAGATGAGAGAATAGTCTTTGTGAGGATCAGAGGTCAAAGTTGGGGTATAGTGTTCTCATATGAAAGCTGAAACTAATCTTATTGAGGCATTATTGAATTCATAGGCCTTGATCACCAAATCATATAGGATTTTATTTACTGAAAATGCAACAATATATTTTGGGAGAAAGATTACTATGGTAGATGTGGGTTCACAGACAAGGGTTTATCCATTTGGTTCCCTGTACATGTGGGTTGTCCTTTATGTAAACCTTCTAACTGTTTCTGTCTTCCTTTCTGGGTGTTTCTGCTTCCCTCCCTGTAGTTTCATTGTTACCTACAGAGAAACTTGCTGCTGAGATCCTAGGAATCATTTGCGTTGTCCTAATGCTCTCTGTGTTTAAAACAGTAGCCCTTAAGTCCCGTAAGTATATTTTTGAAGGTATAATGGAAATTTTCACTTTAATGACTGAAATTGACTCTAAACATTTCATAAGAATAGAGAATGGGATATTTTGATGTTAATTATTTAACAAGGATTTCTTAATTTTTCTACATACAGTGACACAGAAGCAGAACAATGCATTCCAAATTATAAATACCCACAAAGGTACATTTCATATTTTATCTCTATCTTTGTCTTAGTCTATGCAAAAATATGATGGATTCTTTTGGAAGAAATACATTACAATGTCGGGCAATATATGTTCATAAATATTGTAACAGTGCATTCCCTTTCCTGCAACAATAAATAGAAATGCTCATTAAAATCACTATACTTTTTTTACCATTTTACTCAAATTACTACTGCTATCATATGATGAGTGTTAAGTAATTCTGTTATTTTGAAAAAAAGGAGAGTTTTTTTTAGTGATTTCTCAGCATGTGTATGGTGGATTTTTGTTTGATGTTTTACTTTATGTGAGAATATAATTAGCAAATGAGAGACTGACCCTTTGCTGTGTGTGTATGTGTGAGTGAGCGTGTGTTTTTCCATATGCCAGCTTATTTGGATGCCTAGATATGTCAGGTGAATGTAAGTTTATACTTTTACACATACATGGATAGACTTTAAAAAAAAATCTATTCTTTCTGGATAACAATTCGTCCTCTTCTCTCAGCATATCAATGTGGTCGTTGTCCAAAGGACTGGTTCACATATTCCAACAATTGTTATTCCATTGGTAAGGAACTCAAAACTTGGAATGAGAGTTTGATGGCCTGTGCTTCTAAGAACTCCACTCTGCTTTATATAGATAGCGAAGAAGAAATGGTAAGATGTCAAATGTTTCAAACACTTTTATAAAAGCTTGCTGCAGTCAATATAACCTTAATAAAATTCATCATATTCTTGTGCATATTTTATTTAAATTATATTTATGTCTATTTAATATTCTATTATTGAGCTTCACAGTGGTTTATTTCTTTTCGTACACTGCTAATGCACAATTAATTATTTCAAATTGTGGCCGCCCCTGGAAAATGACTCTTCTATAAATGCTTTATTCTAAATTAAATGTTGCTGTTTCATTGTACTAGAGATATATATACATAAACACATGGTAATTGTGCATATTTACCATAAAGTGAATAGAGTATTGTAATACAAGTCGAATCACAGAATAAGTTTCTAGCTGGGCAGCCCTGCCTGTGTGCATTCTTTCATCACTTCTCCTCCCTTCTCTTCAAACCCTTGTACTGACATTAAATATTACTAAAAATGTTACCTGCTTTTGAATTTTCATAAGGTTCATACAGTGTGCACTGTTTCGTCTGTCTTCTTTCAGTGACATATGATATTTCTGTAACTCATTGTTATTAACACAGTGAGATGTAGTTTGTTAACCTTCATTAGATGAATAAAACATTTTAAAGTCCATCCTATCTGGTGTCCTTGGGCGGGAGAAGTGAGTCTAACCCCCTCGTAGACACAGGGGCCTCTTGGATGGAGTACTTGTAGTCATGGGACTCCCTTGCTGGTGCCACAACTACCCTGATGTCTCCTGGTGGCAAAGCAGTAGCTCTTCCACTGGCTGCTTGTTGTTAGCAGGGCTCCTGATAAGTCACCCTTGTTGGTGTTGCCAGCCTTGCTATATTGCTGGCAGAACTCCCTGTCAACCCAGAAGGGAAAGGAGCTTACCTGAGGCACCAAGTGGGGTGCTGAAAAACAGCAGGCCAGGGTCATTTTGTCTGTTGGTCAGGGCACTTCACACGGCTAGTCACCATGTTGAAACCTGTACTGGGGATCCCAATCATTCTACCTTTCTCTTTCCACCTTTCAGAAACGCTTTTGCTTGAGTCTTTCTATATTTCAGAGTTTATCGTTGTATTTAGTAGGAAATAACATCCATTATGGACTAATTGTGTTCCACCGATATCAAAACAGGCAAAGGTGGGGATTTAGCTAATTAAAGAATGGCGTGGTGCCCAGAAAACCATGCTTTGGCTTATATATCATTTATTTTCTCAGTGTCAGCCCTTTCAATACCCTTCTAAAACCTGAACGTTGAGAAATATAGTAGAAATATAGATTGTTCTAATATGAGCTCCAGGAGAGCTGTATATACCATGACAGGAAATTTATTTAAATGTATGTTATATTTGTTTTGCCAATATGGAATACTGGTAAATTACATGGATCATAATTTTCCTCATTTATATAAGACTAAGGGAAACCATCAAGGAAAAATGTTTGAATTCAATTTCATCAAAAATTACAAACATTTGTTTATGTTTTGAATAATATCATAGGTGATTTTCAACTTGGATATTTTGTTATATATTTGACTTTGATATATATTGGACAATAATAGAGCCAGTGTAAAAACACTACCTAAATTTTTAAATTTTTAAAAAATCTTTTATATGTATTTATTTAAATGTAGAATATTTATATTCCTATAGAAATTTCTGGGCTCCCTGTCACAGCAATCATGGATTGGAGTCTTTCGTAATAGCAGCGATCATCCATGGGTGTCAATAAATGGCTCCACTTTCAAATTGACGTAAGTTTTGTTGAATGGCACTATATAGATGTAGTAAAAAAATGTAAAAAGGAGAATTCAGAATAATAATATGAATAAGTTTAAGTTGAGCTATAGACAAGATTAATATCTTGAAAGTGGCAAAATTATGATCAAAATCTCGAATGGACCACAGTAGTCTCTTTTTTTTTTTTTTTTTTTTTTACTTTCAAGAAATGATTTTATTGTCATAACCCGCTACAATTTCATACCTTGGCATTTGTTAAAATGCAGCATTGAACGGCAGAGTAGCACAAGTTAATGGGAACCTACACACAAAGCCCTTCAGAAGCATGTTGTAGGATGTCCTGTATCCTGGACCCATCGCCAAGTAGTCTCTTCTTATCAGTGGTCTCACTTTCTGTATTTTGAAGTAACTGCAGTCAACCAGGTTCAAAAACTTTTGGAATGAAAAGTCCAAAAAGCAACTTATTAGCTTTAAATGTCTCAATATATGAGTAGCATGAAGAAATTTCATGTTGTCTCTCCTCTGTCTTGCCTGGGAAATGAATCATCTCTCTGTCCAGCAGATCCACACTACAGAGGCGCCTCACTCATTAGTTACTTGGTAGTCCTCTGTTGATCACACCAATTGTCACTGTATCCAAAGCTTGTGTTCAACCATCTCTTATTTCACTTGATAATAACTCAAAAGCCCAAGAGCAGTGATGCGGGTAGACATCATACTATATCTTTTGTATTATTAGTTATTATTTCTAATCCTTTCCTGTGCCTAATTTATGAATTAAACATCATCAAAAGTGTGTATATATAGGAAAAACATAGTACCTAGCAGGGTTCAATGAAGTAGGCGCTTTCAGGCATCCCCCGGTGATCTAGAAACACATCGCAAATAGAGATGAGGGACAACTATATGCAGATTTCATAATAACCAACTCTCACTAATGTTATATTAGAATATCGTTAACTGTTTTCATAAATTAGTTCCTTTAAAGTACATGGAAAATGCTCTTGTTTCATGGATTGTCCCCATAAAATATAACAAAAGGTTGGATTTTTCTTCATTATAGCATCCATGAAGCAATCTATGGCAAAAATAGGTGTGCTTTGCTAAACTTTCATCGACTTCGGACATATGAATGTGGATCTTCAAACAGATATTTCTGTAAGCACAAGCTTTACAAGTAAAGTACCTGAGCTTGGAGTTGGCCATGTATTCTATATTTTGTTAAATGACAATAATATTATGATTGTATAAGTGAAAATGACTTGTTATGTGTGTTAATAATGAAAATAATTTTTAAAATAATATTGGTAGTATAATGTCATTGCTTTTATGTCTGGCTCTTTTTGGTTAATATCGTGTTTGTTAGCCTTTGGACAAGTTGCTTGGTATGTTATCTATTTGTATGAAATACCAAGAATTGGTAAACTCATAGAGAAATAAATTGGAATGATGTTGGCCAAAGAGTGAGAGAGGTGTTGGAGTAGGTAGTGACTACTAATTGCTACATTTTTTCTTTGTGGGGTAAGAAAATTTTCTAAATTTTTAAAGTGTTTTTTGTTATTGTTATTGTTGTTGTTGTAACGCTTTTGTTGTAATTAATGAATTTATACACTTTAAATGAGTGAAATGTATGTCATTTACATGACATTTTCATAAAAGCGATTTGAAAACAGCTCTCCGGCTTGGCGCCTGTGGCTCAATTGGCTAAGGCGCCAGCCGTGTACACCAGAACTAGCAGGTTCGAATCCAGCCTGAGCCCGTCAAACAACAATGACGGCTGCAACCAAAAACAAAAAATGGCCAGGCAGGCGTTGTGGCAGGCGCCTGTAGTTCCAGCTACTTGGGAGGCAGAGGCAGGAGACTCACTTGAGCCCAGGAATTAGAGATTGCTGTGAGCTGTGATGCCACAGCACTCTACTCAGGGTGACAGCTTGAGGCTCTGTCTCAAAAAAAGAAAAAGAAAACAGCTCTCCTAGGATTGTGTTTGGAACTGCATTAATCCCTAAAGTCATATTTCAAGATTAAGTTTCTTTATAAAGTTGACTTTTACAATCAATATTATTCTATGTCTGGTAATATATTAGGTTCTCTTTAATATTTCTCTATCATATTTTGTACTTTTTGTTATTGAAGTCATACAGAAATATAGATAGTTCACATTTATGTTTTTGCAAATAGCATCCTTATTTTAAAATTATCTTTAGTAATTCTGTTGGCATAAGTAGAAATACAATTGAGATTTTTATATCAGACTAACATCTAGTTACTTCATTGATTTTATATGTTAATTCTATAATTTCAAGGATAGGATTTTTCTGGATTTTCTACATACAATGCTATTTTCTTTATAATAAGCATATTGTTATTTTTTTCAGTATGTCATAAATTTTTGATTTATTTTCATAGCCTAGGTTTTTCTTTTCAGTGAAGAGAAAATACATAATGGATCTACGTATATAACATCCATACTATTTCCTGTTTTTGATAATATTTTAATATCTCATTCATATTTATGAAAGTTTTATCATAAATTCATAATATTCAAACAATTTTATAATATTCTCATTTTCTAATATATTTGGCTTTGAATTAATGTTACAATTTAAATATTTTTGCATCATTGAAGCAATGTATGTTTTCTATGGATAATGTTTATAATCTAAACTACTTTTATTTTTTTAAGTGTTAAACTAGTCTTATGTTTCTGAGATAAAATCATACTGGTCATTCTGTATTGCCCCTTTAAAATAATAAGTGAATACATTATATTTAGAAAAGATTTGTTTCTTACTCTATTAAAGTAAGAATCTCAAGGAGGTTCTATTTTTTTTTTTTTCATTGCTGCATACTTAAAAAGTCTCGCTGTCAAGGTTACACTGGGAACATTCCTTAACTGATAACGTGGAAGCCTGTGTGAAGGAGTATTGTTTATTGATAATTAATGAGGCCATCTGAGTTCATAGAATACATTGGTAGGAATGTTATTATAACAAATCAAATCTATTTAATACGTGTAAGTTTTACACAAGATTCCATTGTTTTACTACACTTTGGTAATTTGATTATTTTAGGAATTTTTATTTCATCAATTTGTTTTTAACATGGCTTTAACATGGTTTTATTTGAAGTTTGAAATCTATAAAAGCCATAAGGTATTACGATATTTACAAAGAGGTTGCCAACACATAAGGAATATTTTGTAATTTTTTTTTAATTTGTTGTGAATGTTTTGTAAATAAAGGTACATTTAGCTATAACTTCCCATTTTCCTATGTATGGCAACTTTAGGGGCAACATTGGGACACCTTGTAAAAGTAAAATATTTGTACCTTCTGTGTTTCCTTCTTAAATAGTCTTTCACCAATTCTATTATGTGTTTTCAGTAAAAACATCTTTGGATGGTCCTCTTACTGAGTGTGTCTCATGATTTTATATTATCTGTTGTTCTCTTTCTTCTACTTTAATTGTATTTAATTTAATTTTAGCTTTTCTTTTTTTAATTTCTTTTGACACATGCTCAGATAATTCCATTTTTAATTTTATGTTTCGTAGTATAGGAATTTAAGTCAGTCAATTTTTCATAAGAAAGACATTTATTTCACTTGTAAGCCATACAAGTTGTGACTATCTATGAGGTAAATTCTTCGGGTCTTAATTCTTTTAGCAAAACATGATAGAATTAAAACTAATATACTTCCAGCAAAAGGCTAGTCAAGTGAAGCAGTGGGAGTGGAGAAAGAACACAGGTATCTGTAACTGGTTATTATCAGTTAGTTGTAAACACCACTGCAATCAGACCAGCAAGAATTAAAAATAACACAGATTTTAATTTTTAGTTTTTGATTTCTATTTGGATAAATTATAGTTATAGAATTTTTTGTGCTATAAATGTTCTGTGTGTCTTTTCAAATGTGCCTGGTGTGATGAAGAAAGTAATTTTAAGTATTATTTATTATTCATTAGTCATTATTAAAGGTGAACAACTGTATTTCAAGTGCCTACTGCACACCTTTGCCTCGTGGCACTGTAATGAAAGCACTGTCCTATACTTCATATAATACTCTTGGAAATATGAGATTATAGTATACTCTTAGAAAATTCCCATGTGAACTGAAAAATATGAGTACTCTGCATTAATGCGGATTGTATGTATGGGTTCATGTATGTGTGTGCATACATTGTTTATAATGAATTATTGTAGATTCAGGATTTATTCCTCTTTTGGAAGTATAGTTGACTAAAAATTTCTCTCATTCTGCATGTTGTCCATGCACTCTGTCATTTTCTTTGCTGAGAGAAATTTTTAACTTAAGTAAGTCCCATTTGCTTATTTTTGTTGCTGCTGTATTTGCCTTTGGGTACTTGGACATGCATTCATTGCCTAAGCCAAGGTCCAGAGGTAGTTTTCCAAAGTTCTCTTCTAGAATTTGTATGATTTCATGTCTTACATTTAAATCTTTTATCCACTTTGAATTCATTTTTGCATAAGGTGAAAGATAAGGTTCCTGTTTCATTCTTCTGGCCATCCAATTTTCCCAGCACCATTTACTTAATAGATTTTTAAAAAAAAAAAAAACAGTGTACTTTGTTGTCTTATTTGTAAATATCAGTTGGTCTTGGATATACTAGATCTGACAATGAAGTTCATTAAATCATCCTTGAAAGACAACAGAAATGCAAAAGCTGTCTTAAGCAACCAAGAATAAATCAGGACACATCACATTACCTGACTTTAAATTATACTGCAGTTCTATAGTCGCCACAACAAAACAGCATGGTACTGACATAAAAGTACAGTTATAGATCAATGGAACAGCCTAGAGAACCCAGAAATAAAACCATACAAGTTCTGACAATTAAGTTCATGATGTTGCCACCATGCACTTACACTAGCAGCACTGTACAAACCACTCAGTAAGGTTTCATAATGTTAGTATATCAAGTATCTAACAGTTGTGTTTGTGTTGATGTGTGGTGCTGACAGGCAGTCATTGTTGCTGCATGCTTTTGTGTGCTGTCTCATGAATATCAGAGATTACACTAGAGCAACAAACAAACTAAAGTGAAATCAGAGACATGTTAGTCTGAGTTTATGGTGATAATACCATGAAGAAAATGGCAGTGTGCCAATGGATTAATCTGAGCAGAGAGAAAGTGTCACTGATGAAGAGAGGTCAAGAAGGCCAGTAACAAGAACTGATGAAACATTGCAAAATTCATTAAATTGTGTGTCAAAATTGTCAGCTGTCTATGAGAAGCACAGTAGGCCAAGTAAACACTAATAGAGAAAGAGGAAAATCTTTTCTTTTATAGATATCATATCATCTTTATTTACTTTTTAAATTTGTTTTTCATTTCAAATTAATGTAAGGGTACAAATTTTTATATTACATTGCTCTCACTTCCAGGGTAAAGTTCTATTTGTAAGAGAGCCCCTCACCCAGAAGGCATGCTCTACACCTTCAAAATGTGCACAATAGGTGATATCCTGCCTCATAACCTCCCTTCTGTCATTTGTCCCCCCCCACCTCCTCTACCCCCACACTAGGTTATTTCTGTGTTTTATTTGTCTTATGAAAATGTAATTGTTTATATATTGATTTCATATTAGTATAGAGTATATTGGTTATTCATCTTTCCATTCTTTTTTTTTTTTTTTGGTAGAGACAGAGTCTCACTTTATCGCCCTGGGTAGAGTGCCGTGGCGTCACACTGCTCACAGCAACCTCCAGCTCTTTGGGCTTAAGGGATTCTCTTGCCTCAGCCTCCCCAGTAGCTGGGACTACAGGCGCCCGCCACAGCGCCCAGCTATTTTTTTG
>CAUYON010163106.1:0-13300 GCA_963573935.1 Arctocebus calabarensis | reverse complement strand
GAAAGAAGCAAGAGGGAGGGGTGGGGAAAGGAAGAGCAGAGGAAGGAGTAAGGGGAAGGAGTCTTGGGGTGTGCCACACCTTTTGGGGGCAAAACACGATTGTAAGAGGGTCTTTTCCTAACAAATGCAACCAGTGTAACACGGTTTATTGTACCCACAATGAATCCCCAAAAATAAAAAAAAAAAAAAGTTTAAAAAAAAAAAATTGACAATGAAATTACCGTATAAAATAAAAAAAAAAAAAAAAAGAAAGGAAATGGGCCAGGTGTGGTGGCTCAGGCCTATAATCCTAGCACTCTGAGAAGCCAAGACCATGGATTCGCTTGAGCTCATGAGTTCAAGACCAGCCTGAGCAAGAGTGAGACCCTGTCTCTACTAAAAATGAAAAAGGCGAGAGAATCCTTTGAGCCCAAGAGTTTGAGGTTGTGGTGAGCTATGATGCCATAGCACTTTACCAAGGGTGACAAAGCCATCCTCTGATTCAAAAAAAAAAAAAGAAAGAAAGAAAATGATAATACAAAACTTAGAACACCAGGAATGAAGAAAGAAAAACATAAATGGCAAATATTAGATTACATTTATTTATTAGATTACATTTACTCCTACTGAGTGCTTTAAAATATGTTTGATGTTTAAAAGCAAAAATTTTAAGATTGTCTGATAGGGTTTCCAATGTACATAGATGTAAAAGATAAAATAACTACAAGATAAAGGAAGGATAACAAAGAAACCTACATGGTGATAAAGTTTCAACATTCACTCTGAAATGTCAAAATATCAATTCTAAGTATTAAAAGTTAGGAACATGTGTATATATGTGTGTGTGTATGTGTGCGCACATGAACAGAGAGATCTCTAGAACAACCAAACTTCAAAAACTATATAAAAGATTCAGTTAAAACCTAATACACAAATTAAAATGTTTAAAATGGAATACTATAAAATGTTCAAGTAAAGACCAGGCCTGGTGACTCATACCTGTAACCCTAGAACTTTGGGAGTCCAAAGTGAAAGGATCCCTTGAGCCTGAGAATTTGAGACTAGCTTGAGAAAATAGCAAGACTCTTTCTCTAAAAAAGGTGAAAAAATTAGTCATGCATAGTGGCACACACCTGTAATCTCAGCTACTTGGGAGGCTTAGGCAAGAGGATGGATTGAATCTAGCAAGAAGTCTGATGTTGCAGTGAGCTCTGATGATCCCACTGTATTCCAGCCTACATGACAGAGCAAGACCCTATCTCAAAAAAGAAAAAGAAAGTTCAAATACTCAAAAGGCAAGAAAAGAAAAGTAAAAGGAGATTCAAAAATAAAAGGAACAAAGAGAAAACAAATAATAAGATGGTAGACCAAAATCTAAACATAGCAACACTTTTATAAGGGTAAAAGATCTAAAAATGATGATTAGAAAAGACTATCCAGGGCAGCAACTGTGGCTCTTGGAGTAGGGCGCTGGCCCCATATACCGAAGGTGGCAGGTTCAAACCTGGCCTTGGTTGAACTGCAAAAACAGAAAAATAGCCGGGCGTTGTGGCGGGAGCCTGTAGTCCCAGCTACTCAGGAGGCTGAGGCAAGAGAATTGCCTAAGCCCAGGAATTGGAGGTTGCTGTGAGCTGTCTGACGCCATGGCACTCCACCGAGGGTGATAAAGTGAGACTCTGTCTCTACAAAAAAAAAAAAAGAAAGAAAGAAAAAAAAGACTATCCAAAGATTAAAAAACATGACCCAACTTGTATGCTATCTACAAGAAAGTCACCTCAAATATAATGATATAGGCAGGTTAAAAGCAATTAAATTAAACTATTCTATATGGTACTTTAATGATTGATACCTGACATATTTGATCATAAACATGTCAAAATTTAAAAATCTATGTGATACAGAGAATAAAATCTAATGCAAACAATGGAATTTAGTTAATAATAGTAACAGACCTATGTTGGTTTACCAATTTTAACACATCTTCTACACTAATATAAGATGTTAATAACAGAGGAAACTGTATATAGAGAGCAGGGGATGGTATATGGGAACTCTCTGAACCCTCAATTTTTCTATAAACTTAGAACTGTTCTAAAAAATAAAGTCTATTAATTAAAATTAACTTTTATAAAAGATGGAGTCTCATTCTGTTGCCCAGACTGGAATATAGTAGCACAATCATAGCTCACTGCAGCCTCAAAATCCTGGGCTCAAGTGATTCTCCAGCCTCAGCCTCCTAAGTAGCTGGGATTACAGGGTGCACTACCATGGATGGCTATAAAGTCTATTAATTTTTTAAAAATGGATATAAAGTTACCATATAAATACTAACCAAAAAATGTGGAATAACATATTAGTATTAGACAAAGTATAGCTCAGAGCAAAGAAACAGGAAGTTTACACAATGAGGATTCACCAAGAAGACATAACAGTTATAAATATCTCTTTGCCTACTAACACAGCTTCAAAATACACAAAACAAAAACTGAGAACTAAAAGAAAAAACAGACAAATGCTCAAATACAGCTAGGTATTTTAATACCCCTCTCTCAGAAATAGAACAGTTAGAAAATAAGCAAGGAGGCTCGGCGCCTGTGGCTCGGCGGGCTAAGGCGCCAGCCATGTACATCTGAGCTGGTGGGTTCGAATCCAGCCCGGACCCACCAAACAACAATGATGGCTGCAACCAAAAAAATGGCCAGGCGTTGTGGCGGGCGCCTGCAGTCCCAGCTACTTGGGAGGCAGAGGCAAGAGACTCGCTTGAGCCCAGGAGTTGGAGGTTGTTGTGAGCTGTGATGCCACAGCACTCTATCCAGGGTGACAGCTTGAGGCTCTGTCTCAAAAAAAAAAAAAAGCATTCACCAAGACAAACTATAGACTACAGTGAGTCACGAGACAACCTTAACAAACTAAAAAAATTAAAGTCATACAAAGTATGTTCTCTGACCATAATGGAATTAAACTAGAAATCAATAACAAAAAAGGAACAAGAAAATCTCCGAACACTTGGAAATTAAAGAACATACTTCTAAATAATCCCTAAATCAAAGAAGAAGTCTCAAGTAAAATTGGAAAATATTTTGAGCTGCAAAAAAATGTAAACATAATATATTGAAATTTGTGGTATGTAAACTAAAGAAATGCCTTGAGGGAAATATATACATAACACCAAATGCTTATATTAAAAATAAAGTGTTATGGACTGAAATGTTTGTGTTCTCCCAAAATTCTAATGTTGAAGCCTTAACCCCCAGTATGGCTGTGTTTGGAGGTGGCCTCTAAGAAAGTAATAAATGTTGGGTGGCGCCTGTGGCTCAAAGGAGTAGGGCGCCAGCCCCATATGCCAGAGGTGGCAGGTTCAAACCCTACCCCAGCCAAAAACTGAAAAAAAAAAAAAAAGTAATAAATGCTAAATAAGGTCATAAGTTGGAGGTCGCAGTGACCTATGGTGATGTTATTCATATGAATGACTCTTATAGTCATTTTTGTGATGTGTTCATGAATTTTTTTAATGATGAGAATTATAATAGTTTAGAAACAAAACTGAACATGCAGGCTGGTTGTGGTGGCTCATGTCTATCATCCTAGCACTCTGGGCGGCTAAGTTGGGCGAATTGTCTGAGCTCATGAGTTGGAGACCAGCCTGAGCAAGAGTGAGATCCAGTCTCTATAAATAGCCATGCATTGTGGTGGGCACCTATAGTCCCAGTTACTTGGGAGGCTGAGATAAGAGAATCACTTGAGCCCAAAAGTTTGAGGTTGCTGTGAGCTATGATGCCACAGCACTCTACCAGGGACAACACAGTGAGACTGCATCTCAAAAAAAACCACAACTTACCATGTAAAAAACTATATACATTATGATATTGATGATAAATATTTATGAACAGATCACAGGGTAAGAAAAGATAACCTGGACACAACTGGAAAAAATTAAACACAAACTGGGCATTGGATGATTAAGTATTATTGCTAATTTTTTTGTTGTTGTTGTTGAGACAGAGTCTTTGTTGCCCTGGGTAAAGTACTGTGGTGTCACAGCTCACAGCAACCTCAAACTCTTGGGCTTAAGCAATCCTCTTGCCTCAGCCTCTTGAGTAGCTAGGACTACAGGTGCCCTCCACAATGTCCAGCTATTTTTAAAGACAGGGTCTCACTCTTGTTCAGGTTGGTTTTGAACTCCTGAGCTCAAGCAACCTACTACCTTAGCCTTCCAGATTGCTCAGATTATAGGCATTAGCCACCATACCCAACCCCTATTATTGCTATTTTTGTGAAATATGATAATGGCATGGTGTTGATTTCTTTGAAGTCCTTATCAGATATAGATACATACTGAAGTATCTACAGGTGAAATGACACGTGTGGGTTTACTACATAATACTTCCACTTCATGTCTCTCAATTACGTGAGCACCATGCTGCCACTGCTCTTCAATGCCATGTTGTATCTAGCTCTCAGAACCCAACAGGCGAAGGGATATAAGTAAGGAGATCTCTACATCATGGTTTGTACAGATTGCCTGCAAATCAACCAGTGATAAAGCACCCAGGAAACAACTGGCTACAATACAAGAAGCTGCTCCCAAGAGTATGTCCTTTACTGAAAGGATGAAGAACTCCACTGTTACAGGTTTAGTACTGTGGCACTCTGTGAAATAAGGCATTATCATAAGGCTCGGCGCCTGCAGCTCAACGGGCTAAAGTGCCAGCCACGTACACCTGAGCTGGTGGGTTCGAATCCAGCCCGGGCCCGCCAAACAACAATGATGGCTGCAACCAAAAAAAAATGGCTGGGCAGTGTGGCGGGTGCCTGTAATCCCAGCTACTTGGGAGGCGGAGGCAAGAGACTCACTTGAGCCCAGGAATTGGAGGTTGCTGTGAGCTGTAATACTACAGCACTCTATCCAGGGTGACAGCTTGAGGCTTTGTCTCAAAAAAAAAAAAGACATTATCATAAGACCACTGAACTTCTCATTTGCAAACTTGCCTTCCAGCATCTGGTATAAGAAATTACTCAGGACTTGGGCGGCGCATATGGCTCGGTGGATAGGGTGCTGGCCCCATATACCGAGGGTGGTGAATTCAAACCCAGCCCCGGACAAACTGCAACAAAAAAAATAGCAGGGCGTTGTGGCCGGTACCTGTAGTCCCAGCTACTTGGGAGGCTGAGGCAAGAGAATCGCATAAGCCCAGGATTTGGAAGTTGCTGTGAGCTGTGTGATGCCATGGCTGAGGGTGATAAAGTGAGACTATGTCAAAAAAAAAAAAAAGAAAAAAGAAATTGCTCAGGACTTTAAAACAGGTCTGGACTTGCAAAATACAGTTATTAATGATCTGCAGGAGGCCAAGTAAGGCCTATTTGCTTGGACTTTTTATTTTTTATTTCTTTTTTCAGAGATAGGGTCTTGCTTTGTCACTGGCTGGAGCACGGAGACCTGTAACTCTGATCTCCTGGGCATAAGCAATATTCCTGTCTCAGCCTTGCAAAGTGCTGGGATTACAGATGTAAGTAGCCAAACCCACCTGGTTGCCGTCTTTTTTTTCTTTGAGACAAAGTCTCACTTTGTCACCCTCAGTAGAGTGCCTTGGCATCACAGCTCATTGCAACCTCCAACTCTTGGGCATAAGCGATTCTCTTGCCTCAGCCTCCCAAATAGCTAGGACTATAGGCGCCTGCCATGCCTGGCTATTTTTTTATTTTTTTGAGACAGAGCCTCAAGCTGTCGCCCTGGAGAGAGTGCTGTGGCATCACAGCTCACAGCAACCTCCAATTCCTAGGCTCAAGCGAGTCTCCTGCCTCCGCCTCCCAAGTAGCTGGGACTACAGGCACCCGCCACAGTGCCTGGCCATTTTTGGTTGCAGTCATCATTGTTGTTTGGCGGGCCCAGGCTGGATTCAAATCCACCAGCTCAGGTGTACGTGGGTGGCGCCTTAGCTGCTTGAGCCACAGGCACCGAGCCAATGCCTGGCTATTTTTTGTTGCAGTTGTCACTGTTCCAGGGTCAAACCTGCCAGCCTCATTGTATGTGGCTGGCGCTATAACCACTGTGCTATAGGTGCTAAGCTGCAGGTTGGCCTTTTTAAAGCCACCGATCTGTGTGCTATCCATGTTAAACACACTGCAATTATGCCAAAAAAAATCAAGATAGCTTCACATATATGGAGATTATGCTTAAAAATGCAAGATGAAGAGAAACATTTCATTCTCAAAAAAATAAAAACAAAATTCTTTTCTTTCTGTGACTGGGAGTTCTGAATGTTCTGTCAAAAAGTACCTAAGTAAATGACTGCAAGTAGAAAAATAAGAAACAAATTAAGTATTGATAGCTTTTCCATTTTTATTTGTATGTGAATTTTTATTTTATTTTATTATTATTTTTTTTTTTTGTAGAGACAGGGTCTTACTTTATCGCCCTTGGTAGAGTGCTGTGGCATCACACAGCTCACAGCAACCTCCAGCTCCTGAGCTTAGGAGATTCTCTAGCCTCAGCCTCCCAAGTAGCTGGGACTATAGGCGTCCGCCACAACGCCCGGCTATTTTTTGTTGCAGTTTGGCCAGGAATGGGTTTGAACCCACCATCCTCAGTATATAGGGCCGGCGCCCTACCTCCTGAGCCATAGGCACTGCCCTGTATGTGAATTTTTAATATAAATGTGGGTAATAAGCATTAATGTCCAAATGTTTCCATGAATAAGTTTTAGCCGTTCAACTTTATAATAACTGTAAATAAACCTGTTACATTTACATATGGACATTAGGGAATGTGGTGGCACACACCTGTAGGCCTAGCTTCTCAGGAGGTGAAGGTGAGAGGATCACTTGAATTTAGGAGTGCCAGGTTACACTGAGCTATGACCAAGCCAGCTTGGATGAAGAGGAGAGCTGAGGTTTCAGATAAATTTCCAATACTTTCCCCACAACTGCATGGTAAGTGAAACTACATCAAATGTCTAAAGAATCAAAAAAAGAGACGCAGAACAGGGAGCTGCTGGTGATTCTCACAGGCAAAAACTGTTTATATAATGAGTAAGACATACTATGAATTAAGCAATAATGAAGACTAAAAAATAATAGCATTCATTCACATCAACAGGATATAAAAGGAATCAATAAGTTAGGTCTGTGGATGGTGAGTGCTAAGGGAGTACATACCATTTCTATAGCACATAGCAGATGGGAGAATTCATTTAAAAAATGTCAGCATTTCATTTTAGCAAGACTTTCTACTCCTTCCCACTGAGAGATTTTTCTCAAGGTAAACCACAGGATTAACAGTGACTGATTCAGAGATCTATTCACTAATCACGTAACAGGGAAATTACTTTATCTCATTGAACTTAATCTAAAAAACAGGGATAACTGTTACCTGCCTTGTAAGGCATTACAAAAATTAAAAACAGGGTGGCGCCTATGGCCCATCGAGTAGGGCGCTGGCCCCATATACCGAAGGTGGAGGGTTCAAACCCAGCCTCAGCCAAACTGTAAAAACAGAAAAATAGCCAAGCGTTGTGGCCAGCGCCTATAGTCCCAGCTACTTGGGAGGCTGAGGCAAGAAAATCACCTAAGCCTAGGAGTTGGAGGTTGCTGTGAGCTGTGTGATGCCACAGCACTCTAATAAGGGCGATAAAGTGAGACTCTGTCTCTACCAAAAAAAAAAATCATTAGCACACCAGCCAGGCGCGGTGGCTCACGCCTGTAATCCCAGCACTCTGGGGAGGCTGAGGTGTGTGGATTGCCCTTAGCTCATAGGTTCGAAACCAGTCCAAGCAAGAGCGAGATGTCCATCTCTAAAAATAGCCAGGCATTGTGGAGGGCACCTGTAGTCCCTGCTACTTGAGAGGCTGACACAAGAGAATCACTTCAGCCCAAGAGTTGGAGGTTGCTGTGAGCTATGAAGCCACAGCACTCTATGGAGGATAACAAAGTGAGACTCTGTCTCAAAAAAAAAGAAAAAATCATTGGCACACCTGGCACATAGTAGGCACTTAGTAAGTTGCAGTTAATATTACTATTAAGTTTAACAGGAAAGAACAACATTCATTACAGTCAGGAATGGTATAAGAATGCACACTATCACCATCTCTATTGAACATCGAATGGGAAAGCTTAAGACAAAATCAGTAAGACATAAAAAAAGAAATGTCTTCCTAAATTAAGCCAATGTGACTGTCTAGAATCCAAGAAAATCTAAGTACCATACCATTTAAAGGACTTTAGCTGAAATGAAGATCACCCTACTAAAATTAATAATGTAACTACAGGCCAGGTGCAGTGACTCACACCTATCATCACAGCACTCTAGGAGGCCAAGGCGAGTAGATTGCTTGAGCTCATACATTCAAGACCAGACTGAGATAGAGCGAGACCCTTGTCTCTAAAAACAGCTGGACGTTGTGGCGGGCACTTGTAGTCCCAGGTACTTGGGAAGTTGAGGCAAGAGAATCATCTAAGCCCAAGACTGGAAGTTGCTGTGAGTTGTAACGCCACATCACTCTACCGAGGGCAACAAAGTGAAACTCTGTCTCTTAAAAAAAAAAAAAAAAGGGAAATAACTCCTTGCTTTCTCCTGATTCCCAGCCCTAAGCAACCACTAATGTACTTTCTGACTCAAGAGATTTGCCCATTCTGGACAGTTTCCTCTTTTAGTTTTAGAAGGTTTTTCACTGCACATTTAATTTTAGGTTGATATGTTTTTCATTTAGCACTTTAACATTATCACCCTAATATATTTTGGCTTGCAGTGATTCTGACTAAAAATTTGCTGTAATTCTTACTTAGTCTATCAGTTTGCTAGGGCTGCCGTAAGAAAATAGCACAGACGGGGTCGCTTAAACAGAACATTTATTTCCTCAAAGTTCTGGAGGCTACAAGTTCAAAACAAAGTTGTCCGCAAATTTGGTTTCTCCTGAGGACCCCCTCTCTCCTTGACTTCCAGATGGTCATCTTCTTCCTGTGTCCTCACATCTGTCCTCTGGGCATGCATACCCACACACTTGGTGTCACTCTGGATGTCTACATTTCCTTTTCTCATAAGAAAAACGGCAACTAAGGCTCGGCACCTGTGGCTCAACAGGCTAAGGCACCAGCCACGTACACCTGAGCTGGCGGGTTCGAATCCAGCAGGGGCCCCCCAAACAACAATGACGGCTGCAACCAAAAAATGGCCAGGCTTTGTGGAGGGCGCCTGTAGTCCTAACTACTTGGGAGGCGGAGGCAAGAGACTCGCTTGAGCCCAGGAATTGAAGGTTGCTGTCAGCTGTGATGCCATAGCACTCTATCCAGGGTGACAGCTTGAGGCTCTTTCTCAAAAAAAAAAAGAAAGAAAAGAAAAGGCAACTAAGTGAGACCAATCAGACTGCATAGGGTCCATTTGAGCAATCTCATTTTAACTTAACCACCTCTCTAAAGGCCCTCTCTCCAAATACCATCATATTCTGAATTACATACTGGAGGTTAAGTCTTCTACATATGAATTCAGGGAGTGGGTGGAACACAATTCATCTTGCAGCACCTTGGTTCCTCTATATGTTTTCTGTCTTCATTTTTTTGAGACATTCTCGCTTTATCACCCTGACTAGAAGATAATGGTGTCATCGTAGCTCACAGCAACCTCAAATTCCTGGGCTCAAGCAATCCTCCTGCCTTAGCCTCCTGAGTAGCTGGAACTATAGGCATGTGCTACCATGCCTGACAATTTTTTTCTTATCTTTGTCCAATATCTGAAAATAGTTTTTTCATATATTTTGTCCAGCTATTCACTTGTTTATGGCAGAACATAAATTAGTTTCTTATCACTCAGCCACTATCAGAACGTTAAGTTCCCTCCCACTGATGTTTTTATTTGTTTGTTTGTTTGTTTGTTTTTGAGACACCTCTTGCCATGCTGCCCTGGCTAAGCTCACTGAAACCTCAAATCCCTGGGTTCAAGCAATCCTCTTGCCTAACTCCCGAATACCTGGCACTCCAGATACCTAATACCATGCTTGGCTAATTTTTTTTTTTACCTCCAATTAGGGCTCAAGTGATTCTTTTGCCTAAGTTTTTCTATTTTTAGTAGAGGCAAGGAGTCTCAATTTTTGTTGTGCTTTTTTTTTTTTTTTTTTTTTTGAGACAGAGTGCAATGGCATCATAGCTCACTGCAACCTCAGACTCAGGCTGTGGACATCCCGCTGCCTCAGCCCCCGGAAGCCCTTGGGATTGCAGGGACTCACCACAGGTACTCTGGTTTTTTTGGTTGTTTTTTTAATGAGTCGGGGTCTCACTCTCACTCAGGCAGGTCTAGAACTCCTGAGCTGAAGCAATTCTCCCTTCACCTCCCGCAGTACTGGGATTACAGGCGTAAGCCACTTCACTCTGTGGAGTTTCAATTTTTGCTCAGGCTGGTCTCAAACCCGTGTGCTCAAGCTATCAACACACCTTGGCCTCCCAGAGTGCTAGGATTATAGGCATGAGCAAACGCTAATTTTTAAAATATTCTGTGGAGAGTGGGTCTCGCTATGCTGCTGGACTTCAACTCTCGACCGCTAACATTTCTCCCATGGAATACTTGGCTTTCCAAAGTATTAATATTATAGGCATGAACCACTGTGTCTGGCCCCACTGAGTTTTTAACTTTTAATTACTAATTTTTTATTTCTAAAATTATCTAATTGCTTATTTTTACAAGCCTAACTGTCTTGCTTTACCCTGTTTCATATTCACGACTTTTTTTTTTTTGTAGAGACAGAGTCTCACTCTATCGCCCTCAGTAGAGTACCATGTTGTCACGCAGCTGACAGCAACCTCCAACTCCTGGGCTTAGGTGATTCTCTTGCCTAAGCCTCCCAAATAGCTGGGACTACAGGCCCCTGCCACAACGCCCAGCTATTTTTCTGTTTTGCAGTTTGGCCAAGGCCAGTTTTGAACCCGCCACCTTTGGTATATGGGGCCGGCGCCCTACTCACTGAGCCACAGGCACCACCCATACTCATGACTTTTATTCACTTTTCTTTTTTCTTTTTTTTTGAGACAGAGCCTCAAATTGTCACCCTGGACAGAGTGCTGTGGCATCACAGCTCACAGCAACCTCCAATTCCTGGGCTCAAGCGAGTCTTCTGCCTCCGCCTCCCAAGTAGCTGGGACTACCGGCGCCCGCCACAACGCCCAGCCATTTTTTGGTTGCAGCCGTCGTTGTTTGGCAGCCCCGGGCTGGATTCGAACCCTCTAGCTTAGGTGTACGTGGCTGGCACCTTAGCCCGTTGAGCCACAGGCGCCGAGCCTATTCACTTTTCTATTTCATTAAATATACTTATTTTCTGTTCTATATGCACCAATTCTAACACTTCATTTCTGTGGGACTCAAATAGCTGCTTCTGCTGATGCTTATTCAGAGTAACTTCTTTTATGAGTTTTTAAAAATTATTATCTATGTTGAAATCTATCTATCTATCTATTATTATCTATGTTGAAATCTATCTTTAAGAATTCTTTGAGGCTCAGCGCCTGTGGCTCAACGGGCTAAGGCGCCAGCCACGTACACCTGAGCTGGCAGGTTCGAATCCAGCCCGGCCTGCCAAACAACAACAGCTGCAACCAAAAAATGGCCGGGGGTTGTGGCAGGTGCCTGTAGTCCCAGCTACCTGGGAGGCAGAGGCAAGAGACTGCTTGAGCCGAGGAATTGGAGGATGCTGTGGCATCACAGCACTCTACCCAGGGTGACAGCTTGAGGCTCTGTCTCAAAAAAAAAAAAAAAAAAAAGAATTCTTTGAAACCAGGGTTGAGGTATGTTTTAGCAAGAATAATTTGATTTTGTATCACTCAGGTTCCTGGACCTACTCTTTTAAAAAAATCCAATTTCTGGCTCAGTACCGGTAGCACAGTGGTTAAGGTGCCAGCTACATACACCAAGGCTGGAAGGTTTGAACCTGGCCCAGGCCAGCTAAACAACAGTGACAACTGCAACAAAAAATAGCCGGGTATTGTAGCGGTCGCCTATAGTCCCAGCTACTTGGGAGGCTGAGGCAAGAGAATTGCTTAATCCCAAAAGTTTCAGGTTGTTGTGAGCTGTGATGCCATGGCACTCTACCCAGGGTAACAGCTTGAGACTCTGTCTCAAAAAAAAAAAATCCAATCTATATACATTTAACTTTTTGAGCAGAATATAAATTTGCATGGTTCAAAAAAGTTTAAACTACTTCCCTTTCCCTTCCTCTTAGCTGGGCCTGAGACATCAACTAGCACAACATGCAATAAAGAATGTAACGTTGCCCATGGAGAGGGCTGGCCTTTAGCTCTTAGAAAGTAATCTTAAACCCTTGGAATCTGTTGATAAGAATCTGTTTTATGCCTGGCTGGGGCCTGCTAAACAAAAAAAGAAAAGAAAAAAAAAGGATCTGTATTCTGATGCTGAAAGAACTGTGAGCAAAAATTAAAAAGAAAAAAAAAGAAGAATCTGTTTATTGGGAGCCTGGAGTCATGGTAGACAGTCAAAAAAATGTGATTTACGGTGGGGATTTTGGGTCACACAGCTTAACCTCAGGAAGGGTTGGAGACTGAGGTCAGTCACTTAGGCAGTCAACTATATCTATGTGATGGAGTCCCACTAAAAATACAGAACACCAAGGCTCAGGTAAACTTGCTAAGGCGGCAATACTACATGGGTATTATGATACATTATAAACAGGAGGCGTTAAAAGCTGTCCATGACTCTACCGGGAGAGGAAACCCAGAGGCTTAGCATCTGAAGACTCCTCCACTCTATCTCTTCCCTTGGCTAATTTTTATATCTGTTCTTTCACTGTAATAAACTGTAACTGTGAGTTTAACCATATTAATGAGTTTTGCTAATCCTTCTAGTGAATTACTGAAGCTGAGGGACCCTCAAACTCTGCAGTTGGTCCTGGAAATAAGGGTGAACTAGGAAATGTTTCCTAACTTACACATAGTTGGCAGAGCCAGGTCTGGGGATTTACCTGACCTGGCTAAGGTGGGGCTGAGAGGCATCAGGAATAGTTAGGAGACGGATTTACATTTCTTAAACATAACACAGGCTCAGCGCCTGTGGCTCAGAGGGCTAAGGCGCCAGCCACATACACCTGAGCTGGCGGGTTCAAATCCAACCCAGGCCCGCCAAACAACAATGACGGCTGCAACCAAAAAATGGCCGGGCATGGTGGCAGGCACCTATAGTCCCAGCTACTTGGGAGGCGGAGGCAAGAGACTCGCTTGAACCCAGGAATTGGAGGTTGCTGTGAGCTGTGATGCCACAGCACTCTATCCAGGGTGACAGCTTGAGGCTCTGTCTCAAAAAAAAAAAAACAAAAAAAAAAACCCTAATACA
>CAUYON010163105.1:0-31219 GCA_963573935.1 Arctocebus calabarensis | reverse complement strand
AATGTGCTTCATATACAATCAGAAATATTTTGATCATACTGTTACAGATAGCCTTCATGCATATTCTTGATCGCTATATAATTGATGCTTAACTTTTATCAAGTTAAGAAAATTGTTTTATATTCCTAGCTTGCTAAGTATATTGATACTGAGCCATTGTTGAATTTTTGGGCTACAAACTTCATCACGATTGAGATTTTAAAAAATATGCTGTGGAATTCAGTTAGCAAATATTTGGGGGGGTGTTTTATATCTATATTCATAAATGAAAAAACCCTATAAATACAATTTAAAAAAAAACATTATCATGACCTGGTTTGAGAATTAAGATTACACTGGCTTCAAATGAGATGAATGGCTTTCACTCTTTCTCTAAACTCTGAAGCAATTTGTAAAATAGGAACTAAGCATTTCTTGAAAATTTCAAAGAACTTGCCTATAAAACCACCAGTACCTGACATCTTGGGTCATGGGATACCTTTTGACTATTATTACCATGTCTTTGTACTTGTTAGCCTGGAATTAGTTATCATCTTCTTGATCAAACTTTGGCATTTTAAATACAGTAGAACCTCTATAAGTTGACCGCCCAATGGACTATAACAAACTGGTCAACATACTGAGGTGGTCAACATAAGGAACAAGGCTTACTGAACCAATAGGTACATGTGGTGCATGTCCGGAGGTCAGCTTAAGAAGGTGGTCAACTATGGTGGCTCTAATGTCTTTGTAGAACTTTCTTTTTTTTCACTTTTAATTGTGCAGAGTTATTCATAATTTCCTTTTTTTTTTTGTAGAGACAGAGTCTCACTTTGTCGCCCTCGGTAGAGTGCCATGGCATCACACAGCTCACAGCAACCTCCAACTCCTGGGCTTAGGCGATTCTCTTGCCTCAGCCTCCCGAGTAGCTGGGACTACAGGTGCCCGCCACAACGTCCGGCTATTTTTTTGTTTTGCAGTTCAGCCGAGGCCGGGCTTGAACCCGCCACCTTCGCTATATGAGGCTGGCGCCCTACTTGCTGAGCCACAGGCGCCGCCCTCTCCTTTCTTTTTTTAATCATCACTTTTTGTGTGTAGTTGTTTCTTCCTTTTCTTTCTGTATTTTATTTATTCATATCTTCTCTCTTTTATTCTTTATAACTCTTGCCAGCAGTCTGTCCTTTAAAAACATCTTTTCATAGAACCAGCTTTTGCCTTTTAAAATAATTCCTACACTTCCATTGCTGTTCTCTGTTTCATAGAGTTCTGCCACTGCATTTGCAGTAGTTTTCAGTAAGAGATGAGCATGCACGCTTCAAGGTCAACTCCAGTTTCAATGTATTGATAATTGGTAACTATGTCTATCACAATATGGTCTCACCAAAGATGTAATTATTCTAGAAAGATGGTCAAATTGCTACCTTGGTCATAGTATATAGATAAGGGAACTGTTCACAGGAAAACATGAGAACAGATTCTAATGCTTCAACGACAAGCAATATCACTGATACATTCCAAGGCTTGCAGTATCGTCAGCAAATAAATAATTCCTTCTCTTTAGGAAGGACTGAAAACCTGGCCAAGAGTTTTGTAGGACTAATCCCAAGACATTAATTTTCATGTTCATTGTTCCATCTGAGACCCCTGCCCTCACATGCTTAGGTCTTCAATGGGCGATTTATAGCACAGGCGTTGCAACTCACTTATCTCCGCTAACGGGTCCGCCTTTGCCTCAGTTGAGTATAGAGGATTTGCAGAAAGAAACCTTATCCCACTGACGCCATCCTCCTCTATTCCCCCCAGATAAGTGGGCAGATGAAAAGGCTGGTACATTGTGCTAAGGATGCTCTGAAGGAAATTACTGGAAAGATGAGTCGTGAGACATGCCAGGTTTCTCACTGCTGAAAATGTCACACACTATTCAACTTTTATAGCCAGTCCTGCTGAATTACTGTGGGACCATCCATCAAGAATGGCTTCAGCTGTCTCCACACAGATAAAGAAGAATGATGTTGAATGCCATTCTGTCCCTATATTTTCCCTATTTTGCCCCATGAGTTAGTCTTGTGGGGCTAGGCCAAGAGTAGGCTCTGCTGGGAGAATAATTAACATGAGGAGCCTCAGAGCGCAGCTCAGTCAGGGTGGCATTGTCTAATTGATCAATGGCAAAATCTCCCTCCCACAGTAGCTAGAGGAGGACAGACCAATAGAAATGTCTCTTTCAGAGTCACTGGTGTTGATTTTTCAGACTCATGAGGATTCCTCAAAGCTGTAAGGAAGGAAGCAATAACGCCTCAGCACTGCAACTACACCCAGTATTTCACTTGGGTAGTGCCCAAGAGTACTACTGTAAAACAGTTTGTCACAGGCCTGGTTTCCTGGGAAACAGACTCGGAGACGGAGATTTGCATGCAGGAAGTTTATTGAGGAGCATTCTCAGGATCTATATCTGAGGGGCATGAGCAATGCAGAAATGGGCAGAGAGAGAAGTAAAACTGTGATGTGGTTGCCCCCAAGGTCCAGTTGACCCCCTGGGGAGTTCTGGTGCTGGAATGGTCCTTTAGAATTATCCCCGATTAAGAGAAGGGATCAGGTCTGTGCAGCCCCACACTGACCAGTCATTATATATGAGCTGTGTCTGGGAAGGGAACGTGACCTTGGGTGAGACAAGAGTCTTCAGCTGAGGGCAGTCCCTAGGGAGGTCAGCTGCCAATACTCAGCAGCAGGGGTAGTGAGTGCTTCAGTCCTGACGTGGGACATTTGGGCAGTGTGTCACAGCAGCCATTACAGTCCACTCACCCCTTACGCTACTCAGATCCCCTTGCTTTCTAGAGCAAACTTGGGCAGCAGCTCCTTCAGGATTCAGGTGGGATTAGTGACATAAATTACAGGCCCAGCTAGTACAACTGGTCTTGAGGTTTCAATTGATGTTCAACGTGTCTTGTCTCTATTATGCAATCTAGATTCTCTTCACCTTTGGAGAACAACTGTCAGCATAGGTGGCTTACCTGATGACATGATGCAGATTCTCATCCCTGAAGGATTTGAGCTCTGGTCACCATGTCCTTTTCAGGTCAGGGTTGCTATGCTTGTCTATCTCCTATCAAAACTAAGGAGGTACCAAGAGATATCCAAGAATACCATATAAATACCAAACATAATCCTCCAATCTCCATTGTATAACAGAGCCCTACCTCCTCATGAAGATCAAAGTCAATTAAACCTACCAGGACAGTGATTCTTCTCATTGCCTGCTTGTCTCTTGATGTGTGAAGCCTAAAGTGACTGGGTAGAAGCAATAGTTTGAATTTTAACAGGACTTTTTGTGAGCCCTTGAGGGAAGAGTTACCCCTCTGGGAGCCAGAACTTCTAAACCTACAGAAGTGAGAGTTGCAGGGAAAGAAACAAAAATTCCCCAAGTGGGTTATTGAGAGCAATGGTACCTGGGGCCAGTCCTACTTTCACTCTTTCTTATTGGGTCCTTGTAGCTCTCCAACCAGAGACACAGCAGCATTTAATGGCTGTTAATTTAGGATGTATGCAACATACTAAAGGATGACAGGGTATCACTTCCAAGCTAGCACCTGAGTTGTGTTAATTTAGGATATATGCAATTTAGGATATATGAGTCCATATATATTCTAACCAAGGACAACTTCCCCCCCCCTTTTTTTTATAGAGACAGTCTCACTTTATCACCCTCAGTAGAGTGCTGTGGCATCACACAGCTCACAGCAACCTCCAACTCCTGGGCTTAGGCGATTCTCTTGCCTCAGCCCCCAAGTAGCTGGGACTACAGACGCCCGCCACAACGTCCGGCTATTTTTTTGTTTGTTTTTGCAGTTTGGCCGAGGCTGGGTTTGAATGCGCCACCTTTGGTATATGGGGCCGGCGCCCTACTCGATGAATCACAGGCACCGCCCAACAACTTCCCTTTTCTCATGAAGTGGACCAATAGGTGCATTTCTCAGAAATACCCCATGGAATAATTTCACCCTCATCACAATATTTCAAGGCCACTCATCAGTGGGGCTGTAGTACAGCCAGCTATCATCCATTTTTTTTTATTGAGGTGAAATTCACATAACATACAATTAACTATTGTACAATTGGGGGGCATTAGTAAATTCACAATGTGGCACAGACACTACCTCCCTATAGTTTCAAAACCTTTTTAACATCCCAGAAAAACACCCCATGCCTATTAAACAGTCATATCTCCGATTTTGCCATCCCCAGTGACCAACCATTAATCTACAGCGCATCCCAAAAGTTGCCCCTAAAGTCACAATACATAGAGGAAAATGGAAATTTGTAGCTAAATGTACCTTTGTTTACAAAATATTCATTACAAGATTTTACACAATGTTCTCTACACTTTGGCCACCTCTTTGTAAGCTTATTTGTTCATTCATCCATGGATGGACATTTGATTTCTTCCACCTTTTGGCTATCATGAATAATGCCACTGTAAACATTCATGAACAAATTTCAATGTGGACATGTTTTCATTTCTCTTGAGTATATACATAAGGGTGGCATTGTTAGGTCACATGGTAATTCTGTATTGAACTTTTTGAGGAAGTGCCAAATTGTTTTCTACAGCAGCAATACGACTTTTTAAGTTATCTATTTGTTTATTTATTGGAGACAGAATCTCACTCTGTCACCCTCGGTAGAGTGCGTGGCATCATAGCTCACAGCAACCTCAAACTCTTGGGCTCAAGTGATTCTCTTGCCTCAGCCTCCCCAGTAGCTGGGACTACAGGCACCTGCCACAACACCTGGCTATTTTTAGAGACAAGGTCTCAGGGTCTGCCTCTGGCTCAGATTGGTCTTGGACTTGTGAGCTCAGTCAATCCACCTGCATTGGTCTCCCAGAGTGCTAAAGATTACAGGTGTGAGCTACTGTGCCCAGCCGCAATACCGTTTTGCATTCTCACCAGCAATGTAAGATGTTTGAGAATCCCTATTTCTCCACATCCTTGTCAACACTCGTTACTTTTTTTTTTTTTTTAACTAAAACCACCCTACTGAGTGTGAAATGGTATTGCATTATGGTTTCGATTTGCATTTCCTTATCGATCAATGACGTTGAACACTTTTTCATGTGCTTTTTGGCCATTCGTATATCTCCTTTGGAGAAACGTGTATTCAAATCTTTTGTCCATTTTAAAATTATGCAGTATGGGGCGATGCCTGTGACTTAATGGGTAGGGTGCTGGCCCCATGTACCAAGGGTGGCGAGTTCGAACCTGGCCCTGGCCAAACTGCAACAAAAAATAGCCGGGTGTTGTGGCAGGCGCCTGTAGGCCCAGCTACTCAGGAGGTTGAGGCCAGAGAATCACCTAAGCCCAAGAGCTGAATTGTTTACAAAATACTTGAGCCCAAGAGTTTGAGGTTGCTGTGAGCTGTGATGCCAAGGCATTCCACCGAGGGTGATAAAGTGAGACTCTGTCTCAAGAAAAAAATTGTGAAGTATGGCTCAGTGCCCATAGCTCAGTGGTTAGGGCGCCGACCACATACTCTGGAGCTGGTGGGTTCAAACCTGGCCCGGGGTCTGCAAAACAACAACAACAAAATAAATACAATTATGAAGTATATGGGTTCTTTATATAGTTTGTATGTTAAACACTTATTAGATATGATTTTCAAGTATTCTCTTCCATCCTTAATAATGTCTTTTGATGCACAAATGCGCTTAATTTTGATGAGGTCCAATTTACCTATTTTTTCTTTTATTGCTCATGTTTTTGGTGTCAAATCTAATGTAATGAAGATTTAACCCTAGTTTTTCCTCTAATAGTTTTAGAGTGTTAACTCTTATATATAGGTCTTTGGTCCATTTTGAGTCAATTGCCATATATATAGTGTAGTAGGAGTCCAACTTCATTCTTTTGCACGTGGTTATCCAGTTGTTCAAGCACCATTTGTTGAAGAAACTTTTCTTACCCATTGAATGGTCTTGCTATCTCTGTTGAAAAATCAATTGATTATAAATGTTTGGATATATTTCTGGGCTCTCAATTCTACTCATTTGTCTTTATGTCTATCTATGCCAGTACCATACTGTTTTGATTATTATAGTAAGTTTTAAAGTTAGGGAGTGTGTCAACCAACTTTGTTTTTCTTTTCTAACATGGTGGTTGATCAGAGTCCCTTGCAGTTCCACATGCACTTGTGAACCAGTTTTTTCATTTTTGTCACTGAAGGTCATGGAAATTTCAATGGTGATTGCATTAAATGTGTAGCTCTTTTGGGCGGGGGGAGTATTGCCATAATATTAAGCCTTTTAAACTATTAATACAGAATATCTTTCCATTTATTTAGATCTTCTTTATTTTCTTTTAGCAATATTTTATGCTTTTCTTTCTTTTTAAAAAATACATGATAGATTAGGATGAGCACAGACACAGACACATTTTATAGATTTAGCACAAAAATGATGAAGAAATTCCACCCTGTTGAAATCTATTTTTTTTTTAATGAGGTATGAGGCCAGGCCATCTGTTTATAGTGTATATGTGATGTCAGGGGAAGGGACAATAAAGGGGGAAAAGGACAAAGTGGAGGTGAGCAACTATCCTGGTTTGCACAAGACCAAATGCATTCCTATGACTCAGGGCTTTCAGTAATAAAACCAGGAAAGTCTTAGGCAAAATAGGAAAGGTCGTTCATGCTAGAGTCTGGGCAGGGTGGAGGAAGTATAAAGTATTCTTTGTATGGAATAAGAGTAGAGTTTACTAGAGAGGAGAGTAAGATTGCTTAGTGTTAAATGCCAGTCTAAGTTGGTGACTATGAATTTATAGTGTTAACTGTATATTGAGTAAGACTGTGACTTCAGACTGTGAATTGTGCCTCAGGTGGAAAGGCTTGCACACTTTCTTCGTTCATGGTATGCTAAGTGTCACAGTAATTTTTTTCACTGCATCCCCTAAGCGATTGTCTGGTTGACTTGTCTCTCTGCTCCACTAGACTCTATTAGGACAGGGACTATGACTGTCTTGTTCATTTAGCACACATTAGAAGCAAAAATAGAAACTAAATTGAATTGACTTGTGAATTGTAACGATTAAGTTAAATAATGCATGTGAAGCTCCTTTGAAGTTCTCAATGAATGGTAACAAAAAATGTCTATTATTATTCATGTTTGTATTGTGGGGCACAGTTCCCGGCTTATACACGTTATGATGACAATACACACTTGTTGAATGAAAAATTCAACTGTGTCTACCAGCAATAAACACCTCAACTGTTGTAGATTTTGCTTTCACTGTCCTGAATACTATCCTCTGAAACTCTAGTTTAGGTTATATTCTTTACCAAAAAAAAAGAATAAAGAAATAGAAAACAAAATCCAAGGAAGTAATTGTAAAATGCCACTACAGGATGGGGTTTTGAAAAGTAGGGGTAACAGGAGCATAGAGATGCTCTGAGAGGAATAGTAATACGTTAATAAGAATTTTGGCTGGGCACAGTGTCTTAATGCCTGTAATCCCATTACTTTGGGGTGATGAGGCAGGAGCATCACTTGAGGCCAGGAGTTCAAGACCAGCCTGGACAACACAGGGAGACACAATTTCTACAAAATTTTTAAAATTTAGCTCAGCACTGCAGTTGTGCACACATGTAGTCCCAGCTATGGGAGGCGGAGACAGGAGGGTCGCTTGAGCCCAGGAATTTGAGGTTGCAGCATGCTATGATGAAGCCACTGTCCTCTTGCCTGGCCAAATCCTGTCTCTACCAGAGTATCCCTCTGAGTCATGTTTGTTCCGGCTTTTGCTTTTAAAGGCACTGGGAGACTATTTTGTAGTTTTCTTTTTTAAAATCTTTTTTAAAACATTGCAGAATGCTAGGGGGTATACATGTTTCTATTTTGCAGTTTTCAATGTATAGGTCTTTCACCTCCTTATTTAAATTTATTCTTAGGTATCTTATTTTATTTGTAGCTATTATAAATGGAATTTTTTTTTTTTTTTTGCATTTTTGGTTGGGGCTGGGTTTGAACCTGCCACCTCCGGCATATGGGGCCGGTGCCCTACTCCTTTGAGCCACAGGTGCCACCCCTAAATGGAATTTTTTTTAGTTTCCTTTTTGGATTATTCATTGCTGTTATATAGAAACACAATTGATTTTTTTTTTAAAGCATCTCTGCATTTGCTGTTATAAGTAATATTTTTAGTTTTATATCTGGTCCTTACTTTAATGAGTGTGTGGTTTTTTAACATCACAGCTTTATTCTCTTAAAGTTCTGGAGATCAAAAGTCCAAAATGAGTCTTTTATGAGGCTAAGTTCAAGGTGTGAGCAGGGCTACCTTTCCTTTGGATGCTTTAGGGGAGAATTCATTTCTTTACCTTGCCCAGCTTCTAGAGGGCGCCTCCATTCTCTGACTTGTGGCCCTTCTTCCATCTTCACAACTCAGCAGCGTAGCATCTTCAAATCTTGCTCTGATGATGATTCTCTGTTTCTACTGTCACATCTCCTCAATCTCTGACTCTCCTGCCTCTTTTTTTTTATTGTGGTAAAATATGCATAACATAAAATTTGCCATTTTAAAATGTTTAGCTCAGTGGCACCGAGTACATTCACTTTGTTCTGGAGTCACAGCTGATTTTTGCATGTTGATCTCCTACCTGGCAACTTTGCTGAATTTGTTTATCATCACTAGTAGTTTTTTGTGTGTGGTCTAGGTGATTTTCTACTTATAGGATCATGTCATGTGCAAACAGAAATAGTTTTCCTTTTTTTCCAGTTTGAATGCCTTCTATTTCTTTTTCTTGCCAATATTCAGTGAGCAGTGATTCAAGCAGGCATCCTTGCCTTTTTCCCGATCTTACGGGAAAAACTTTCAGTCTTTAACCATTGCAGTATGAGGTTAGCTGTAGGTTTTTCACAAATGACCTTTACCATATTAAGAAAGTTCCCTTTTATTCTTAGTTTGCTGAGTGTTTTTTTCATGAAAGTGTTGAGTTTTGCCAAATGTTTTTTTTGAAGCTATTAAGATGATCATATGTTTTTTCCTTTGTTCTTTTTCTTTTTTTTTTTTTAGACAGAGCCTCAAGCTGTCACCCTGGATAGAGTGCTGTGGCATCACAGCTCACAGCAACCTCCAATTCCTGGGCTCAAGCGAGTCTCTTCCCTCTGCCTCCCAAGTAGCTGGGACCACAGGCACCCGCCACAACGCCCCGGCCATTTTTTGGTTGCAGCCGTCATTGTTGTTATGCAGGCCTGGGCTGGATTCGAACCCACCAGCTCAGGTGTACGTGGCTGGCGCCTTAGCCCACTGAGCCACAGGCGCCGAGCCTTCCTTTGTTCTTTTAATGTGATATGTTATATTGATCTATATTCTTGTGGAAAACTACCCTTGCATTCCTAGGATCAATACCACTTGCTCATGTGCTCATGGTGCATAATTTTTTTCATGTTCTGTTGAATTTGGCTTGATAGTATTTTGCTAAGGATTTTAAAAAAATGTTTTATACAATTTAATAGTTCTCTTAACGGCCACAGATACAAGGCTGTTTGGTAGCATTCAGAAACATGACAGTAGTGTTAAGTTGGTATGTAATCTTCAACAAGAAGTTACTTGTATGAAATGGCTCTCAAACCAGTAAGACTGCATTTATGCATCCATCATTTTCAGGATTGTTGGCAACCTGGGCATATTTCCCCCAAATAACCTTGCCCCCTTTTGTCACAAGGCCCAGCTCATTCACATTGACCTCAATAACACCCAAAGTTGTATATAATGTGTGATAACACCCAAAGTTGTGTATAATGGGGATAAGGGATTCTTCTTTACACCAAGTATTGGCAGGCAAAAAAGGTGGCCTTCAGTTCACGATGCATTACATGGGCCTTCTTGAAATGTAAGCCCATTGGCCTAATGAATCTTTCGTGTTTAGGTGGTTTTCTTGTAAAGCCATCTCCAAGAAAGCAGACTTTGGTAACCATCCTCTTCCATACCTTCTTCTTTCTCTTTTCTGTTTGAATAACTTTTAACACTTCTGTTTCTCCCTGGGCAGAGGGACTTCCCATTTCCCTGCTTTTTCTTTTAGTATTTGTTTACTCCTATTGGACAGTACTTTGGCTTGGAACTGTTCCTCTCTGTCCAACAGATAGGCAGGCACCATTCCCTGTAGAGTCTTTTCATCATCCTTCTGTTGAATGTTTCTCTTTTTATGCACCTTGGTAGTCTTTTTCACTTGTGTTTTCTCAGTATGGTGCTATGTATAGTAGAGCTTAGCTTTCAGACCAGTCATCTTCTTTGCCTTCTTTGACCATTCATGAGTCTCTTGACTTTCCATTTTTCTGTTTCTCATGGTAATCCATATGATATCCATAGCATTTATGGTGTCATTGTATATATTCATTTTGTGGCATGATCATGGCCACAGAGCTGACTGGTGCAGCCTCCAGGGTATGAAGAAGCTCTCAATCTTGGGTCTCACAGATCCATGAGCTGACTCCGCATAGTCTGGCTGCAACAGGAAAAGGTCACTCTTTGAGGATTTTTTTTTTTTTTGAGATAGAGTCTCATTCTGTCGCCCTGAGCAGAGTGCTGTGGCATCATAGCTCACAGCAATCTCAAACTCTTGGGCTCAAGCAATCCTCTTGTCTCTCAGCCTTCCTAGTAGCTGAGACCACAGGTGCCCACCACAACGTCCAGCTAGTTTTTCTATTTTTAGTATAGATGGGATCTCCCTCTTGTTCAGGCTGGTCTTGAACACCTGAGCTCAGGAGATCTACCCACCTTGGCCTTGTAGTATGGTAGGATTACAGGTGTGAGCCACCATATCCATCTAGCATGTTTGCTGAGGATTTTTGTGTCTGTATTCATAGAGGATATTGGTTAATAGTTTTCTTTTCTTGTGGTATCTTTGTTTGTCTTTGGTGTCAGGGTAATGTAGGCCTCATAGAATATGCTAGAAAGTGTTCTTTCCTCTTCTATTTTTTGAAAGATTTTGGGCATGATTGCTGTTAATTTTCCCGTAAATGTTTGGTAGAATTCACTAGTGAAGACATCTGGTCCTAGACTTTCCTGTAGTAGGAGATTTTTGATTATTGATTCAATCTCTTTACTTGTTAAAGGTCTGTTGATATTTTATATTTTTTGTCAGTCAATGTTGGTAGTTTACGTGTTCCTAGGAATTTGTCCATTTTATCTAGATTATTTAATTCTTTGATGTATAATTGTTCATAGTATTGCTTAATCCTTTTAATTTCTATAAAGTCAGTGTTAAATTTTCTGATTTTAGTAATTTCTGTCTTTTTTTCTTAGTCTAGATAATGGTTTGTAAATTTTGCTGATGTTTTCAAAGAACCTACTTTTGGTTTTGTTGATTCTTTCTTTCTTTCTTTCTTTTTTTTTTTTTTTTGAGACAGAGTCTCACTATGTCACCCTAGGTAGAGTGCTATGGCATCATAGCTCACAGCAACTTCCAACTCTTGGGCTTAAGTGATTCTCTTGCCTCAGCCTCCCGAGTAGCTGGGACTACAGGTGCCCACCACAACCCCCGGCTATTTTTTTGGTTGCAGTTGTCATTGTTGTTTAGCAGGCCTGGACCAGGCTTGAACCCACCAGTCTTGGTGTATATGCCTGGCACCCTACTCACTGAGCTATGAGCACCAAGCCTGTTGATTCTTTCTATTGTTTTTCTATTCTCTGTTTCACTTCTCTCTGCTATTTTTAGTACATATCAACATTCTGAGCTTTCTCACCCTTGAACCAAGCTTGGCTGTTTTCCTCTTCCATTAGCTGGTCACAAGAAATACCCCATGAAGCCAAGCATGTGAACTGAGGCAGAAGCACAGGTAGAGCAGTGGTGGAAGGGATAGGGTCAGGGTCACTTGCTTTTGCAGCTTGCTTGTGCTTTCTGGCTCTGCTTATAACTGACCCAGATGTGCCCCTTCCATCTTTAGAAGGACTGCTTTTTGGCCTTCTTTAACTTATGACTTGGTGGATCTGAGAGAACCCAGCGCATGGCTGTGTGATTACTTGGTACCCCTTGGTCAGGCATTTGTCTCTACCAGGCACCCACCTTGCTTTGACAGTTAAGTGTCACCACCTGCCATCTTTCATTTTGGGATTCCATTATTCTCATTGCTCACAATGAGCTCTGTTCTATAATAGCATATCCAACTATCATCCCTGGCCTCTGGAGAATAGTTGTTGAGTTTCTCAATGATGCTGGCTCCCTGTTACCCATGAATTTCTTATTGCCTTGGTAAAGAGTATCCTGGGTATCCTCCTCTGAAACAGCCATCTGGTGGGCTTTCCAGCTTTATGCAACATAACCCATGTATTAGTTGTTTGGGCTGCCAAAATCCCACAGGCTGGGGGTACTTAAACAACAGACATTTATTTTGTCACAGTTCTGGAGGCTGGAAGTCCAAGATCAGGGTCAGAGTTGGTTTTTGGTGAGGCCTCTCTTCTTGGATTACAGATGGCCAGCTTCTCACTGTGTCCTCCCATGGCTTTTCCTCTGTCTGCAATGGAGAGAGGGAGAACTCTCTGGTGTCTCTTCCTCTTCTTAGAAGGACACTAGTCCTATAGCATCAGGGCCCCACCCTGATTACCTCATTGAACCTTAATTACCTCCCTAAAGGCCCTATCTCCAAGGACAGTCACACTGGGTCTTAAGACTGCAACGTGAATTTCAGGGGGATGCAATTCTGTCCATAACAACCCCCCCCCCACACACACACACACTTATTTTCTGTGCTTTCTGGTCTATCTCCTACAGCCTGCCATGGCACTTATAGCATTTCTACCTCACTTGTCTGTTGGTTTCTCCAAGCTTCTAATAATGTGTGTAATACCATCTCCAAGGGGCCTGCCAAGATTTTTAATACTGTATCACAGGATAGTAGGCATGCATCAGTAAACTTTTCCTTAGTTGACTTTATAGATTACCTCCTGAATTAGTTTAGTAGGGTTGTCATAACAAAGTACCACAAACTGAGTGGTTTAAAACAACAGAAATGTATTGTCTCATGGCTCTGGAGCCTAAACATCTTAAATCAAGGTGTCAGCAGGGCCATGCTCCTTCTAAGACTCTGGATAGGATTCTTCTATGCCTCTTCTTAGCTTCTGGTGGTGCTGACAGTCCTTGGCGTTCTTTGGCTTATAACTGCATCAGACTTCTTCCTGTGTGTGTTTACATCACTTTCCCTTTATGTTTGTGTGCAAATTTCCCCCTTTAAAGGACATGGTCAAAATGATATGGAGCACTCCCAAATGACCTCATTTTAATTTGGTTAAATCTATAAAGACCCTGTTTCCAAATAAGGTCACATTCCAAGATACTGGGGTTGGGATTTGAACATATCTCTTTTGGAAGACATAATTCAGCTTGTAACACCTCCCTTGATATTAAATCCTCAGAATCTCGTCCTTGTTCTCCATCCATGTTCCCCATCCATACTCTCTGGGCTTCTGCCTTATATATTGGTTAGTTCCTGCAGTCTTTTGAAATATTTCCCCTCTTCTCTCTTAGCAGGCCCACTATTTCAGTGGCTAGGTTATATTATGACTTAACTCTAGTTCTCGACCTAGCAGCAAGGAGGGAATGTTGAGGGTAGATCCTGGCAGTGGGTGGGGCACGTGTTATCTCACAAGGTAGAGGCCTCTGCACCATCTTCAAGCAAAGGGGAACCACCACCCTTAAGTAAAGTCACTACAACTCTTTTTTATTGGTTACTGTTTGCATGGAATATATTTTTCTATCCATTTACTTTCAATCTATTTGTCTTAAGAACTAAATTCAATCTCATGTAGATAGAATCTGGTTGGATCATGTGTTTTAACCAATCTGCTAATCTCTGACTTTTAATTGGAGAGTCAAATTTATTTACATTTAATGTAATGACTAATAAGAAAGGATTAGGATTTACTTTTGCCATTTTATTATTCATTTCCTAAATGTCTTACCTTTTTTTTTTTTTTGTACGAAAGGTCTTTATTGCTAGGGGAAGCTGCAGAGCAGCATTAAGGAGGAGGCGGAGGGGTGGGGAGAGAGAGAGAGAGAGAGAGAGAGAGAGATACGGGGGGGGGGAGAGAAAAGAGCCTAAATGTCTTACCTTTTTGTTTCCATATGCCTTACCTTTTGTTTCTCAATTCCTCCATTATTGCTTTCTTTTGTATCAAATGGATTTTTCTAGTGTACCTCTTCAATTTTCTTGCATTCCTTTTCACTATAGATTTTTGAATTATTTTCTTAGTGGTTGCTCCGGGCATTGCAATTAACATCTTAAATTGATAGCAATCTAGTTTGGGTCAATGCCAACTTAATTTTAATAGTATATAAAATATTTTCTCCTGTAGAGTCATGTACCCCATCCCCCATGTTGGTATTTTGACAAATGATTGATTATACATCTTTATACATGATGTGCCTGTTAACACTGATTTATAATTATTGCTTCATGTAGATGCCCTTTAAATAAGGTAGGAAAAAAGGAGCTATAAACTAAAAATATATTAATACTGCCTTTTACTTTATTTTTTTGTATGGATTTGAGTTACTGTCTTGCTAGACAGTAACTCATTTCAGCCTAAAGGGCTCCTGCTATCATTTCTTGTAGGAAAGATCAACTACTGATGAATTCCCTCAACTTTTGTTTATCTGGGGATGCCTTGATTTCTTGTTCATCAAGAAAATTAATTATTTTAATTGGTTCTTTTAAACAAGAATTTCTTTATCTTCTGTTCTAGTAGCATAGTGGTTTGTTAATAATTGAGAAGAGATTTCCCTACATTCCAAGAACCAGAAAAAAGTTCTTAGTCTTTGCAGATAAGCTCTGTGTCTGTGTTGGGGCATGACTTCAACACTCAGCCAGGCAGTTTAAAACTCTGCCTCAGCCTTCACTTCCTACTTGCATAAAGTAGGTCAGCTGAAGCTTAGGGCCTTCTCAGGCCTGAGAGCTTAGGGCCTTCTCAGGTCTTTCCTGTGCATGTGAACAATTCTACACATGTATGTGGCCTTTTAGATTCCTGGAAATATGTCAGAGCTTTTCCAAGCTCTCATTCCCAAAGTACCTCATTACCCAGCTTTTTCTCCCAAGATTTTGGTTACTCTATTGTTTGCCCTAACTATTATACATTGCCCCCCACAGTGGTGACTAACATAATTGCCTGTAAATGTTTTCAACAAACCCTCCCCAGGTAGTCATCTCAGCACTGGAAGAGTTCTGAGTCTGGCACATAAAGGCAAGCCCTTTGAGTTAATTCTTCCAGAAGCCAGAAGCATCTCAAAACAACTGCCATTGTTTGTGAATGAGGTCCACTTTTCTCCCTCTAGTACTGGTACCAGTACTAGGAATGTGGGCTATCCACTGCCAAGCTGGGGATGGATGATGGGACCAGAGTAAATTAAAATGCCACAAAGCTCACCTCATTATCTTACTAAGATTCAGCCTGTTTTTCTTGATAAAGTATTCCCCTGATTACTACAACCTTTGGGTTAATTTCCAGAGTTTTCTGAAAAGGTTGATTTAGACAGTTTTTGCCAGTTTTTTTCTTTGCTTTTATAGAGGTATAGACTTTTGGCATTTCTTATGTCACCATTTTTGCTAAGCAATAATCAGACTTTAACAAAAAGGAGTGGGCCACTTCTGCAGGCTAGAAGGTTTGGGGATATATGGTGAGTTAAGATTTTTTTTTTATTGCATTGATCCAGATGTCCATGTTCCATATCTCAGGATCCCACTCCTTCCCAATCAGTGCCCTGATCTTTGTACAGCAGATTCACTGGAGTTGAGAATTTAGCTTTCTCTGGAGCACTGCTACTCTTATAATGAAGTCTTGGACCTGATTCTCAGCTTTTTCTGTCCATCCACTGGCTGCAGTAGATATGAGTCTCTTTTAATACAGGTACGATGGGATACTAGTGGAAAAAAATTCACTGGTACAATGTCTCAGATGTTTAGACGTATAGGGGAAATGGGGAAATAATAGTTATAAATATCATGGAATTTAAAAATCTATAATATTAAGAGAGTACATTTCGAATGTCTCACCATAATAATAGGTAAGGGAATGAATATGTTAATTAGCTTGATTTAAGCATGCCACATTGTATACATATATCAAAATATCACACTGTATCCCATAAGTGTATACAACCATGATTTGTCAATCAAAAATAATATTAATAGTGAACTTTTAAGAAAGAAAACACTATGGAATGGAAGGATGTTTCTGGAAGCAATTAATGCATTGGAGAAAAACCATAAAAAATTGAGGATGATTAATCACCGATTAAGCACTAAAGGTAAAGGCCATACAGCCTCCTTAATAATGCCAATAAACAATTCTAAAAACCACAAAATTGATCCAAATGAAATCACAAAAGGAGAGAAAAAGAAATATAGAACTTTCATGACAAATAGAAAGTATTCAGCAAGATGATAAACTTAAAGTTAAATATAACATTGATTATATTACATGTAAAGTAACAGGTTAGATATATATTCAAGAAAAACACGAAAAGAAATTTGATGTGGGGTGGCACCTGTGGCTCAGTAGGTAGAGCGCTGGCCCCATATACCAAGGGTGGCAGGTTCAAACCTGGTCCCAGCCAAACTGCAACAAAAAAATAGCCAGGTGTTGTGGCAGGTGCCTGTAGTCCCAGCTACTCAGGAGGCTGAGGCAGGAGAATTGCCTAAGCTGAAGAGCTGGAGGTTGCTGTGAGCTGTGTGATGCCACTGCACTCCACCAAGGGAGATAAAGTGAGACTCTGTCTCTATAAAAAAAAAAAAACGGAAAGAAAGTTGATGTGACTATATTCTCAGATAAAATCAGCTTTATGAACAAAAGTATTACTATATATAAAGAAGAAAACTTCATAATAAAGAAATGTTGATTCACCAAGAAGATATATACCAATTCTAAATGAGTATGCTTCTAATATGAAGACTTCAAATAAAGCAAAAATGTTATGACAAAGGGAAAGCCCAATCCTTGATCATAGTGCAGATTTCAACACACTTTTCTTAGTAACAGATGATGCAAACAGACAAAAATATCAATAAGGATATAGAATATTTGCACAATTCAATTAGCAAACATGACCTAATGGATGCATAAAGAATAATGTACCAAACAATTATGGAAAATAGTGTCTTTATCAACTCCAATGAAATACTTACAAAAAATTAACTGAAGACTGGGCTATGAAGCAAGTTTCAACACATTTTGAAAAATGGTGGTATGTGTTCTCTGACCCTAATGCTAATAAGCTAGAAATCAATAAAAAGCAGATAACATAAATGTCCCTCATGCATTTGGATTAAAACATACATCTTAAAATGACCAACTACAGTCAAATAAGATATCACAATGAAAATAAGATAATAGTTTAAACTGAATGACAATGAAAATGCTACATACTAAAACTTGTGAGACACAGATAAAGTGAATCTTTTTAAGAAATTTATATCCTAAAACATGTACATTAGAAAAGAAGAAAAGCTGAAAATTAATGACCTAGGCATCTATATCAAGAAGCTAGAAAAAGAGTAAATATAAACCAAAGAAGGTAGAAGAAATAAAATACCAAAGACCAGAAATCAATGAAATAAAAAAACAAAAATACAATAGAAAAGTTTAACAAAACCAAAGTCACTTCTTTAGGAGGGGCATAGTGACTCATGTCTGTAAACCTAGCACTCTGGGAGGCTGAGCAGGTGGATTGTTCTAGCTCAAGAGTTTAAAATCAGCCTGAGCAAGAGTGAGACCCAGTCTCTAGTAAAAAAAAAAAAAAAGAAAGAAAAGAAAAAGAAAAACTAGCTGGACATTGTGCCCAGAGCCTATAGTCCCAGTTACTCTGGAGGCTGAGGCAGGAGGATCACTTGAGCCCAGGAGTTTGAAGTTGCTGTGAACTATGACTCCACAGTACTCTACCTAGGGTGACAGAGTGAGACTGTGTCTCAAAAAAAAAAAAACCCAACAAACCCAGTTCACTAGAAAAATAGACAAAATTGGCAAATACGTATCAAGACTGATAAAGAAAAAAATGGGAGCAGACTCAAATTATCAGTATCAGGGAAGAAAAAGATATTGCTATAGATCCTGCAGACATAACAAAGATAAAATGATATTGTGATCATTTTATGGCAATAAATTTCAAAATTTAGATGAACAAATTCCTAGAAAAATAAAATATCAAGAGGATGTAAGAAGAAATAAAAACTCTGAATAATTCTATAACTATTCAATAAAGTGAATCATTTCAAATTACCCCCCCTCCTCACTCCACCTTCTATACAAACTCTAGATGACTTTACCCAGGAATTCTATCAAACATTTAGAGGAGAAATAATGCTGATAGTATAAAACTCTTCTAGGTAGTAGAAAACAAGAGGGGTGGAGCAAGATGACAGACCAGAAGGACTGTTCAGCTGAGCTCTCTTAGAATAACTGGGGAAAAAGAGAGAATCCAGCCATACCTCGTGCAGGGACCTTACCCAGACTCATAGCTTAGTGAGCACAGCCAGGAGGTGGTGACCTGGATATATGGTATGATCCAGAGCAATGGAAACCTGATGAATTAGACAAGTGATTGCAATCAGCTGGGATTGGCTGGCTGCCCACAGAGGCCCCAGATGGGAGGAAGCCTTTCTGAAGTTTTCAGTTGTTGGGGGAAGCTGCACATTGAGTGGAAAGCTTGGAAGAGTGGTCAGACTCAAACAGTATACAGCAACCAGATTTGAATACCAGTTGGAGTGGACTTGCCATAGGTTTGGTGGCTGGCAAGGCAGCCATACTGAGAAGGTCTTGCTGGCCAGGGGGCTGCCAATGTGGGAAGGTCATGAGGTCTTAGCAGGGGCCTTAAGCATGGTTGTCTTAATTCTACCTGCTATGATCAGAACTCTACTCATGATCAGACAGGCTAAGGGACTCCAGCACCCTATGGGAACTAGAGTTGGGGGCACTGTGAGACCTGCCCCTGAAGGATTCTTGTGAGCTTTAAGATCCCAACCTGGGCAGTGTCTGAATGCTGAGGAAATAATCAGGCAACCACCAAAAGCAACTAAATTTGAAATGAGGACCACAGAGGTTGCTGGCTGTGCTCTCTGTCTCCTAAAAAATACAGCACCATCTGGTGTCCTGGCAACATATTGCAATATACTATCATCAAGAGCAAGGACTTCTGTTTAAAACAAAGGAGGCAGTGAGAAGTTAAGAGGAGGACAAGGAGGTGAACAAGAAGAAAGAACACATGAGGAGGAACCAACAGTAAAATTCAAGCAACATGAAAAACCAAAACAGAACTCCCCCAAGGGACCATGAGGCAGCTACTGCAGAAGACTCCACTTATAAACAATTAATGAAATTGACAGAAAGAGAATTTAAAATATTGATGATAGGCTTGGCACCTGTGGCTCAACGGGCTAAGGCGCCAGCCACCTACACCTAAGCTGGCGGGTTCGAATCCAGCCTGAGCCCACCAAACAACAATGATGGCTGCAACCAAAAAATGGCCGGGTGTTGTGCCAGGCACCTGTAGTCTCAGCAACTTGGGAGACAGAGGCAGGAGACTCCCTTGAACCCAGGAATTAGAGGTTGCTGTGAGCTGTGATGCCACAGCACTCTATCTAGGGTGACAGCTTGAGGCTCTGTCTCAAAAAAAATAAAATATTGATGATAAAGAATCAAAGGAATGGATGAGAAAATGAAAAGATATAACCAAAAGTCAGCCAAGAGATATCTAGACTATAGAAAAGATATGGCATTGCTTAAGGAAATGAAGGAGATAATCGGAGAATGTAAAGATATAGTAGAAAGTATCAAAAATTGGTTAGACCATGGAGAAGAAAGAACCTCAGAGCTACAGGATAAGTTTTTGAGTTAACCTAGGTGGTTAAAGAGGCAGAAAAGAGGGGAGAGAAAACAAAACAGGCACTTAGAGAAATACAAGACTCCAAGAAGTGTTCAAATTTATGAATAAGAGGGATTTCTGAGGGGAAAGAAGATTGTCCCAAAGGAATGGAAGCACTACTTGAGACCATCATAAAGGGAAACTTCCCAAGTTTTACTAACGACCCCAACACACTCCTTTCAGATGGATATTGAACCCTGGATCATTTCAACTCAAATAGAACCGCTCCAAGACACATTGTAATGAACCAGTCCAAAGTCAAAATGAAAGAAAAAATTCTGCAAGCAAACACAGAGACATTAGGATGACAGCAGAGTTTTCAACTGAAACTTTTCAAGCCAGGAGAGTATGGTCATCTACCTTCTACATTCTTTTTTTTTTTTTTTTGTCATTGAGACAGAGCCTCAAGCTGTCACCCTGGGTAGAATGCCATGGCATCACAGCTCACAGCAACCTCCAACTCCTGGGTTCAAGTGATTCTCCTGCCTCCACCTCCCAAGTAGCTGGGACTGCAGGTGCCTGCCACAACACCCGGCTATTTTTTGGTTGCAGCCATCATTGTTGTTTGTTGGGCCTGGGCTGGATTCAAACCCACCAGCTCAGGTATATGTGGCTGGCACCTTAGCTGCTTGAGCCACAGGCACCGAGCCCACCTTCTACATTCTTAAACAAAACAATTTCCAGCCCACAATTCTGTATCCTGCTGAACTAAGCTTCAAAATTGATGGAGAAATCAAATCTTTTGCAGATAAACAAGCACTGAGGAAATTCACCACAACAGGACTGGCTCTACAGGAAATACTTAGACCTATTCTCAACACTGACCACCACAGTAGACCTCCAGCAAAGTAAATACCCAGAAGCTAAAGGTCAAAACATACCTTCCACAATGGCACAAAGGATAAAACTACACAACAGACTTTCACAAAATAAGATGAATAGAACTCCACCATACTTATGAATTCTCCCAATAAATATCAATGGACTGAATTTACCACTGAAGAGGCACAGTCTGGCTGATTAGATAAAAAAGCACAAGCCATCCATATGCTGTCTTGAGGAGACACACCTAGCCTTGAAGTACAAATCAAGACTCAGGGTTAAGGGATGGAAAACAGTATTTCAAGCAAATGGAAATGAGAAGAAAGGCGGAGTTGCAATCTTATTTTCAGATACAAGCAGATTTAAAGCAACTAAAGTTAAGAAAGACAAAGATGGACACTTTATACTAGTCAAAGGAACAATTTAACAAGAAGACATTTCCATTTTTAAATATTTATGCACCCAACATAAATGCTCCTAGATTTATGAAACAGACCTTGATGGGTGTTAGCAATACGATATCCCATACCACCATAATAGTTAGGGACTTTAACACCTCTCTGACAGAAGTGGACAGATCCTCTAAACAGAAAGTAAACAAAGATGCAAAGGACTTAAATGTGACCCTAGAACAAATGGGATTAATAGACATATATGGAGGCGGCGCTTGTGGCCCATTGAGTAGGGTACTGGCCCCATATACCAAAGGTGACAGGTTCAAACCTGGCCTGCAAAACAAAAAAGTAGCTGGGTGTTGTGGCAGGTGGCTGTACTCCCAGCTACTCAGGAGGCTGAGGCAAAGAATCACCTAAGCCCAGGAGTTGGAGGTTGCTGTGAGCTGTGTGACACCACAGCACTCTACCAAGGGCAATAAAGTGAGACTGTCTCTACAAAAAAAAAATAGACATATATGGAACACACCATTTCAAAGCTAAGGAATATACATTTTTCTCATCAGCCTATGGTATGTACTCCAAAATCAACCACATCCTAGGATACAAATTAAACCTCACCAAAATTAAAAGAATAGAAATTATACCTTGCATCTTCTCAGACCACAAGGCAATAAATGTGGAACTCAATTTCAACAAAAATGTTTATCCCTGCACAAAGACATGGAAATTAAACAACCTTATGCTGAATGAGTTGGGTTTAGGAAAAGATAAAAGAGGAAATTGTTAAATTCCTCAAACATAACAACAATGAAGACACAAGTTACCTAAATCTGTGGGATACAGCAAAAGCAGTGTTAAGAGGAAAATTTATCTCATTAGATGCCTACATTCAAAAAACAGAAAGAGTGCATCAACAAACTCATGAACCTTCTTATGGAAATGGAAAAAGAAGAACGATCTCAAATTGTTAATGATCCAAAACCCAGCAAAAGAAAAGAAATAATCAAAATTAAATTAGAAATTAATGAAACTGAAAACAAAAGAATCATTCAGAAAATTAACAAAACAAAAAGTTGGTTTTTTAAAAATTAAATAAAATCAATAAACTGTTGGCCAGATTAACTAGAAATAGAAAAGTAAAATCTCTAATCACCTCAATCAGAAATGATAAAGGAGAAATAACAACAGATGTCACAGAGATACAAGAGATCATCCCAGAGGACTACAAGAAACTCTATTCCCAGAAATTTAACAATGTGGAGGAAATGGATCAACACCTGGAATCACGAACCCTCTCTCTAGACTTACTCAAGAAGAACTAGATCTCTTGAACAGACTGATTTCAAGAACTGAGATCAAAGAAACAATAAAAAATCTCCCCCCCAAAAAGCCCTGGGCCAGATGGCTTTACACCAGAATTCTATCAAATCTTCAAAGAAGAGCTTATACCCATACTGCAGAAATTATTCCAAAAAACTGAGAAGGAAAGAATCTTCCCCCAACACGTTCTATGAAGCAAACATCACCCTGATACCAAAACAATGAAAAAACCCAACTAAAAAGAATTTCAGACCAATTTTACTAGTGAATACAGATTCAAAAATTCTCAATAAAATCCTATCCAACAGATTACAGCAATACAGTAAAAAAATCATTCATCATGATCCAGTAGGTTTCATCCCAGGGATGCAAGGCTGGTTTAACATACACAAGTCCATAAACGTAATTCACCATATCAACAGAAGCAAAAACAAAGATCATATGGTCCTCTCAATAGATGCAGGAAAAGTATTCAATAAAATTCAGCATCCTTTTCTAATTAGAACTCTGAAGAAAATAAGCATAGGTGGCACATTGCTTAAATTGATTAGAAGCCATCTACAACAAACCCACAGCTAATATACTGAATGGGATAAATCTGAAAGCTTTTCCACTTAGAACCAGAACCAGACAAGGCTGTCCTCTATTACCACTACTATTTAACATAGTGCTAGAAGTTCTAGCTTCAGGCAAGAGAAGGAAATAAAGGGCATTCAAATGGGAGCAGAGGTGGTCAAACTCTCCCTCTTTGCTAACTATATGATCTTATACTTAGAGAACCCCAAAGACTCAACCTTAAGTTTCCCAGAAGTGATGAAAAATGCAGTAATGTCTCAGAATATAAAATTAGTGTCCACAAGTCAGAAGTTTTTGTATATGCCAATAACAACCAAGATGAGAAGCTAATCAAGGACACAATTCCCTTTACAGTAGCTTCAAAAAAAAAGAAATACCTAGGTATACACCTAGCAAAAGAGGTGAAGGACCTCTATAAAGAAAATTACAAAACTAAGAAAAGAAATAGCAGAAAATATTAACAAATGAAAGAACATATCATGCTCATGGCTGGGAAGAATCAATATTATTAAAATGTCTATACTTTCCCAAAGCAACCTACAGATTCAGTGCAATCCCATTAAAATACCAACATCATACCTTCAAGATTCAGAAAAAATAATTCTTTGTTTTATATGGAACCAGCAAAAACCCTTTATAGCCAAGACAATTCTTAGCAATAAAAACAAAGCTGAGGACATCAGCCTACTGAACTTTAGGCTATACTACAAGGCCATAGTGATCAAAACAGCATGGTAAGCCAGGTGTGGTTGCTCACACCAGTAATCTTAGCACTCTGGGAGGCCAAGGCAGGTGGATTTCTTGAGCCCAGGAGTTTGAGACCAGCCTAGGCAAAGCAAGACCCTGTCTCTACTAAAAATAGAAAAACTGAGGCAAGAGGATTGCTTGAGCCTGAGTTGGAGGTTGCTGTGAGCTATGATGCCATGGCACTCTACCCAGGGCAACTCTGCCTCAAAAAACCAAATAAATAAAACCCACATGATGTTGGCACAAAAATAGAGACATAGACATCTGGAACTGAATAGAAAACCATTCAAGCAAATAAAAATATATATATACATATATGGAAATTTGATGTATTTGATTTCCCATGTATACATAGGGAAATCATTCAAGCAAGTAAAATAAGTATACATATATACATATACACAGGGAAATCATTCAAGCAAATAAAAATGTATACATATGTACATATACATAGGGAAATCATTCAAGCAAATAAAAAGGCATATGTATATGCATATGCATATATGGAAATTTGATGTATTTTATTTCCCATGTATACACAGGGAAATCATTCAAGTAAATAAAAAAAAAGAAAAAGAAAATGAGAGACCATGCCTCTCCTCCTCTGGTAAAGTCCACGTTACTTGGATAAGGCAACACAACAAGAACATTCTGAATAAGAAAACTCACAGGCCTGTCTATCTCAAGAGCATAGATATAAACTATCCTGATAAAATATTAGCAAACTTAATATAGCAATAAAACATAAGGAGAACATAAAAGGATAACATCCCTTTACTATATAAGATTGATTATAGAAATGGAGTTATTTTGATAGTCAAATATCAACTAGTAGAATTTGCCATTTTAAAAGAAAAGGGAAGGAAAATCATACCATCCACATCATAAACACAGAAAAAATGTTTTATAACATTTAACATTCATTTATTGAGAAGAACTTTTGGCAAACTTCCCTGTTCTGATCAAAATATGCACAAAAACATAACAAAAAAAGGTGAAATGTAGAAACTTCTTCTTTGCAATCAGGAGAAACATAAGAATCTTTATAATGGGTCTAGCTACCTCCACAAGGAAATAAAAAGATATAAAAGGTATAAGAACTAGAAAAGAAGAAATAAATTATTTGTAGATGATGTTACTAGGTACATAGAATAGAATAACAAACAAAACTGAAATTTGATGCCATTTACAATAGCATAAAAAAAAAATCAAGTACTCAAGAATCAATTCTTTAAAAAGAGCACAAGCTGTCCTACAGAAAACTATTAAACACTAGTGAGAGAACAAATTTTAAACTAAATAAATGAAAACTATACCATGCTCCAGAATTGGAAAATTCAATGCCATAGAGATATAAATACTCCCAAATAGATCTTTAGATCTAATGAAATCATAATTAAAATTCCAACAGGTGTTTTGATTTTTTTGTCTGCTTGTGTATGTGGAACTTGACAAATTGAGACTGAAAGTTTATGCAAATTCAAAGGGCCAAGAAGAACCATGATATGCTTGAATAACGGGGTAGAAGTAATTTCCCTACTGCATATCAAGGCTTACTCTAACTTGACAATAATTAAGTTAGTATGCAATTGGCAAAAAGATAGAAATAAACCAATAAAACATAATAGAGGGTCCAGAAACAAATCTTTGCATATATGGAAATTTGATTTATGACAAAGTCAACCTTACAAGACAGTGAAGAAAGTAAAGTCTTTTCAATAAGTAGCGTAGGGGAAAGTGGATACCTATATTTACAAAAATGAAACTTGATCCCTACCTCACACCACACACAACAATCAATTCCAGGCAGATTAAATGTCTAAAACTAAAAGGGTAAACAATAAAACTTTATGCAGGGCAGCACCTGTGGTTCAGTGAGTAGGGTGCTGGCCCCATATACTGAGGGTGGCAGGTTTGAACCTGGCCCCAGCCAAACTGCAATAACAACAACAAAAAATAGCTGGGCATTGTGGCAGGCACCTGTAGTCCCAACTACTTGGGAGGCTGAGGCAAGAGAATCACCTAAGCCCAAGAGCTGGAGGTTGCTGTGAATTGTGATGCCACAGCACTCTACCAAGGGCAAAAAAGTGAGTTTCTGTCTCTAAAAATAAATAAATAAATAAATAAAGCTTTAGACAATAACATATGAGGATGTCTTCATGACCTTGGGGTAGGGGCAGCTTTTTAAAAAATAGTACACAAAAGGTACTAATTATAAAAGAAAATGGTTGCTGAATGTGACACATTAAGGCTAATATTTTTCTCTTCATTTAAAGAAGCCATTACAAAAGTGAAAAGGAAGCTAATAGTGTAGGAGAGGATATTTGCAATTCATGTATCTGACAAAGAGCTCCAATTGAGGATATATAAAGAACTCCTACAAAACAATAACCAAAAGACAGAAAAGCACAATAGGTAACTGGGCAAGAGGTTTGAACAAGCGTTTTGAAAGAGAATGCAAATAAATATACAAAAAGGAGCTCAATTTTATAAGTAATCAAGGAAATGGAAATTAAAATCACAGAGAGATACCATTACACACCCACCAGAATAGCTAAAATTCAAAGTGACAATGCTAAGTTGTGATTACAAGGACATGGAACAATAAGAACTCTCATCCACTGCTAATGGGAGTGTAAGATACAAGATTTTTAAAAGTAATTTAGCAGGGCAGCGCCTGTGGCTCAAAGGAGTAGGGTGGCTCATAGGGTACACCCATATGCTGGAGGTGGTGGCTTCAAACCCAGCCCCGGCCGAAAACTGCAAAAAAAAAAAAAAAAAAAAAAGAACATTAAAAGTAATTTAGCATTATCTACCAAAGTTGAGGGTATGTATAACACTATGAACAAGAAATTCCACTTCAAGATTTATACCTGTCAGAAATCCATGTAGATGCATAAGAATACTCATAGCAGCAAATATTTGTCAACAATAGAATGTACAAGTATGTTTTAATATATTCATTCAATGGAACATGACTGCACAGCAATGAAAATGAATAAACTATAGCTCATATCCAACAATATGGTTGAAGCTCAGAAACATGATGATGGTCAAATGAAACCAGACACACAAAATACCATTTGTATAAAATTCAAAAACAGGCAAAACTTAACTGAGGGTGTTTGGGGGTGTTTACTTAAGGCTATAAAGACAGAAGAAAAATGCAAGGAAACTATTACCAAGAAGTCAGACTAGTGGCCTTTATTAAGAGTTGAGAATGAAGGGTGGGTGTCTAGGGGGTGTCTGGAGATCCTGGCTGGCAATGCTCTTGTTTGTGTTTAGGGTGGTCACTACAAGTGTTTGCTCATGATGACTCACTAAACCATATATTCATGTTTTTAAATTTTATTTTAACAGCTTTATTGAGATACAGTTCATATACTATACAATTCATCTGTTTAAAGTGTATAATTTGGTGGTGCTGGGAAAGGCTGGAGTAGAGGGTGGGTGTGGCTTTCAATGGATCTCCAATTAAGGACAGTCATGAAGAAATAAGAATAAAAGGGAGCAGAGGAAAAATAAGATCACGACATAAATTTGCTCCAGATGACCTGCAAGTACTTCAGCAGTCATTTGAACAGAATCCTTACCCTGATTATTCAACAAGGAAAGAGTTGGCCAATCAAGTCCATTGCCTTGTTTGTATAATTAACAACTGGTTTCAAAACAAAAGAGCCAAACTACCACTTAGAGAAAGACAGAGAATGTTTGCTACCTAGAAACAGAATGGGTTTCCTGTCCAAAGTCACCCACTTAGAAGCCTCCCAGAATACCAGGTGGAGTCTCCCAACTACAGCAGGGAACAGGTCTCCTCTTGCGCCCTCATGAGTAGAGCTGCCTGTTCTTTTCTGGAGACACAGAGAGTTCCCAGTGATCTGGATGGCTGGAGTGATTCTGGTAGCTCCAGAAATGAAACCAAACCATGCTTTTGAAGATCAAGGTGGAACAAGAAGGGAACTTTCTCCTAGCTATGGATCAGAAACCTTTCTTCATGCTCCTATAGCTTCTATGTGTTCATCTGAGAGGAGCAGGCCTCTGATAAGGAAGGCCAGCCTACAAACCTCTCCTGCTGCCCTGTCCTGTGCAGCAGGAGGAGATAAAGCCCCACTGTCATGACTCATCATTTCAAGGTCAACAGAGTAGTTGGAGATGTCATCAAAAGAAGCTGCTCTTCCAGGATCAAATTCTAAGGTACTCGAATCCTAGGCATTTAGAAGACAGCATTGTTTGTGGATCCAAAAGTAGTGAATTAGTACCTGTAAGGGAGAATGAGGTCAAAGTTTGCCTCTGGAGATGACTGTCTGAGCTTGTTTCTGGCAAGAGTGTTGGGACTCATTCTCTGGCAGGGGCAACTGAGCCTCTGTGCAAGTGGGACTGGGAAATGAAACTACAGATGGCCCCATGAGGTGGTTCACTCCTGTAATCCTAGCACTCTGGGAGGCAGAGGAGAGTAGATTACCTGAGCTCAGGAGTTGGAGACCAGCCTGATCAAAGCAAGACCCCATCTCTACAAAACAGAAAAATTAGGTAGGTGTTGTGGCAGGCATGTCCCAACCCTTGGGAGACTGAGACAAGAGGATTGCTTGAGCCCAAGATTTTGATGTTACTGTGAGCTATGATGTCACCGCACTCAATTCCAGGGCGATGGAGTGAAACTGTCTCAAAACAAAACAAAAGAAATAAAACTACAGATAAGACCTCAAGCTCTCCAGATAAAATGGACTTCCTACAGCTGACAGAGATGGCTAGATTAAAATAATGGGAGACAAGCAGCCAGAGTGGGCTGTATGAAATACCCTTGACGTAAGAACCTCCATCTTAGACAAACACTCATCTCCCACTTCAAAAGACATCATGCCAACAGGGACAAGATGTTGATACACTACACCCAACCAGATAGGGGCATGATTGTGTACTATTAGCCCTCAGCAAAGTTCTCAAGGGCCATAAAAAGAGCAGAAGTTCACCAGCTAGAAACCACTGTCTCCATAGACACCATTTTGCTGTCACTGGGGATCAGCACCCAGCTTGTCTCAAAACTGCAGATGTGGACAGAAGGGAACATTTTAACACTACTGGTGGGACTGCAAACTAATACAACCTTTTTGGAAGGCAGTTTGGAGAACCCTCAAAGAACTCAAGCTAGACCTCCCATTTGATCCTGCAATCCCACTGGGATCTATCCAGAAGAAAAAAATCGTTTTACCACAGGGACACTTGCATTGGACAGTTTACCATAGCTCAATTTATAATCGCCAAAATGTGGAAACAGCCAAAATGCCCACCAACCCAGGAATGGATTAACAAGCTGTGGTATTTGTATACCATGGAATACTCTTCAGCCACTAAAAAAGATGGAGACTTTACATCTTTCGTATTAAGCCTGATGGATATGGAACACATTATTCTTAGTACTGTGTTCAAATATCAGATTAATCTCAGTTGAGGGACATGCTATAAAATAACCATGAGTAATTCTCAACATTGTTAAAGTTATCAAAAACAAGAAGAATCTGAGACACTGTCACCAAGAAGACCCTATGGAGGCATAACTACTAAATATAATTTGGTATCTTGAATCAAATCCTGGAACAGAATGAAAAAGGACATTAGGGAAAAACTGAAGAAATCTGACTAAAATGTAGATTTTGGTTACTACTAATGTACCAATATTGCTTTACTGTGACAAATGTACCACAGTAATGCAAGATGTCAACAATAGGCTCAGTACCTATAGCACAGTGGTTACAGCGCCAGCCACACGCACTGAGGCTGGCAGGTTCAAACCCGGCCTGGGCCAGCTAAACAACAATGACAACTAAACAAAAAAAAAAAAAAAGAAAGAAAGAAAGAAAAAAATAGCTGAGTGTTGTGGTAGGCACCCATAGTCCCAGCTACTTGGGAGGCTGAGGCAAGAGAATCGCTGGAGTCCAAGAGTTTGAGGTTGCTGTGAGCTGTGACACCACAGCACTCTACTGGGGGTAACAAAATGAGACTCTGTCTCAAAAAGAAAAAGAGACAAGCAATAACAAATGCTAGAGAGGATGTGAAGAAAGGGAAACACTCCTACTTCATTGGTGTGTATAGAAATTAGTAGAATCACTATAGAGAACAGTATGGAAGTGCCTTAAAAAGCTAAAAATAGAATTACCATGACTTAGCAATCCCATGGCTAGGTATATATCTAAAAGAAGGGAATTCAGTATATCAAAGATACCTGCACTCCCGTGTTTATTGCAGCACCATTTACAATTGTCAAGAGTAGGAATCAATCTAAGTGTCCATCAGTGGATGAATGTATAAAGAAATCATGGTACACATACACAATGGAATATTATATAGCCACAGAAAGGAAAGAAATCTTGCCATTTGCAACAATATGGATGCAACTGGAAAACATTATGTTAAATGAAATAAGCCAAGCATAGAGAGACAAATCTCACATGTTTTCAGTCATATGTAGTAGCTAAATATTAAAAAAAAATTTATCTGCTGGAGACAGAGAAAAGAATGGGGGTACCAGAAGGGTAATGAGGAGGTGGGGATAAAGTGGGGATGGTTAATGGGTACAAAAATATAATGAGAGATGAGTAACAATATTTGATAGTACAAAGTGACAATAAATTAGGATATACTTTGAAATAACTGAAAGAGTGGAATAGGAATGTTCCTAATATAGAGAAAAGATAAATGTAACCACAACAGTAACCCCCGTTGCACTGATTTGATTAATACACAATTCATATTGTGTGCTTGTATCAAAACATGTACCCTATAAATAAATATATTCAACTACTATATAATAATTGTTATAATTATAACCTACAATTACTAAAAATAAGAAATATTAGGAAAGGAAAAAAATAAATAAATAATAAAGTGTATGGATGGCACCTCTGGCTCACTGAGTAGGGCGCTGGCCCCATATACTGAGGGTAGCAGGTTCAAATCTAGCCCGGGCCATACTGCAATAAAAAATAGCCGGGAGTTGTGGTGGGCGCCTGTAGACCCAGCTGCTCAGGAGACTGAGGCAAGAGAATCGCCTAAGCTCAGGAGTTGGAGGTTGCTATGAGCTGTGATGCCACAGCACTCTACCAAGGGTGACAAAGTGAGACTCTGTCTCAAAAAAATAAATAAATAAAAAATAAAATGTGCCCCAACTCTGAGGAAGGTCATAGGCAATAGTGAAAAATAATCATGAGGCAGAATCAACAGAAAAACTCTGGCAATATGAATAACCAGAGTAGATCAACTCCCCCAAGGAATGACAAGGTAGATGAAACACAAGATCCCTTGCATAAGCAAATGGCTGAGATGTCAGAACTTGAATTCAGAGTCTGGACAGCAACTAAGATCAACTCAATGGAGGAAAAGATGGAATTAGAATTTCAAGCAGTAATCCAAAAGACCCAAAAGATGTCTCAAGAAATGAAAGAGTTCAAAGAGAAAATGACCAAAGATTTTGACACATTGAGACAAGAAGTTGTAGCCCT